>SCLD01141761.1:0-23042 GCA_004367895.1 Oikopleura longicauda
TTATTATTTTTCGGATTGCAACGATCACTGCTATTATTCTGCACATGCTTCACTCTATGTAATATTCTACAGTGTCTTATTTTCTTCTTAAATACTCTCTGCCCAGTCTATTCATCGATTAAATTTTAAGTGCTTTATCAAGAATCATTATTTCACTCGCAATACAGTATTCAAACGGTGTCTAAAATATAATGTTGTCACCATGCATCGCGATTAATATTATTTATATTGAAGTCGTTACTAACAAATATTAAAAACGCTGAATATTTCACTCTTGAATGAATTATTATATTCTCAGTCCCATCCTCATTCAGCCACATATTCATTATGTACTGGTACTTCAAATCGATTATTATTCATTTTCGACTTACGTTTATATGACGGTTTACTAAGGATAGTAATTTTGACATAACGTCAATTGCTCAAAATAGGCTTTTATTAGTGTTTTGTACCAACTGAGAAGTACTGTTTGGAACTCGAAAATAAATTATGCTTTTTAGATAACAGTGTTCATATTTGAAGTAATAGCCGGAAGTCACCGGATAAAGCCGATTTAGGTTAATCGGGTTTTAAAATAATTGAAGAGAAGAGAATTGGAAGAGATTCGGGAAGCTCTTGTTTGGAGAGACTTGGGAAACTCGTTCTGGGAGTCCTTGCCACACACTGGCTCGAACGTGGTATGTCGGAAGACCGGAAGTAAAACCGGAAGTGTTTTGAAGAGTTCAGAAGTTGATTGAACAGATAGAGTCATACAGAAACGGATCCATTTTTTGCACTCGAGGGGGATAATGGTTCAAAATGACCCTAGCCAAAAAGTTATTTCTTATTGGCTGATGAATTGGCGGCAGGTTTACTACGATGCACATCTAAATTCTTGTCCCTTCATTGGTTGACCAATGAGGAACAAGCATTTAAAGGCGTGATAGTTTAGGTTGATTAACCGCCCGGTTTATGGTAAACCATGTCACAATGTAGTCGTGGTTGTGAACTAGATATATGTGTTTCTACCGAATTCGGAATCGATACAATCGAATTGATTGTCACGTGATGTGATGTGCTTAAGTGCACCAGTAATTTAAAGGGAGAGAATGGAACAGCTATGACGTCACTAAGTGGTATGACTCATGGTGGTGACGTCATCATTATAATTAATCTGGTATGACTCTCATATACAACAAAAGACAATGAATGACAAAAATGTGAGCGAAATAAGTTCTGAAGAGCGAGATAGGACGATTACGTAATTTTAATTACGCAATGTTATTACGTCATAGGTGCGTATGAAGATGACGAGGGGGTTGTACGTTTAAACTTGACAGGGTTCAAATTAAAAGCAGCATTAAAATGGCGAGAAAAATAACTACGCATAAAATAAGCGTAGATGGGCTCTATTTGAACATATAAAGACTCTGAGCCGTTGAGAGTTGTGTGCGTTGAGCTTTTTGACGTTGAATATCAAATCCTTAATATATCGAGTTGATAACCTTTCACACTTACGTTGGCATTTTGAACTAAGCCAACGCAAAATTTACAAACTTACCTAAGTCATGAATATACTCTTCCTGATGGTCTTTTTTGACTTCGGTTTTGTATTCATGAGCGGCTTGGGCAGTTTGTGCTGTTGTTTGAGCTTATAGAAGGGATGAAAGATCAGAAAGGGATGATAAATTATTTACCTATATAGGGCGATGCTTGAGCAAACGTAGGCATGAGATTATTCTGATTAATTCCGGATAATGGAGCTAAAAATGTTTGTTAGATTCGTGTGATTATAATATATTGCATTTGTTAGTTTTTATGAACAATTATGGTTTCCAGAAGATGTTTGAATTTCATTCTTACATGTCTGATTAGCGTCTGTGATGTGGTAGGCTGTTTGTGGCATCATATACTGAGGAATCATCGTTTGGCCTATTCCAAACGGATCTGAAATGGTTGTATGAATATGTTTGATGATAAAAACCCTTGGGGCATTCTAAATGCATTAACTTTTCATGCTTGAATTATAACGAATTATCTTTATAAACCCATATCTAGGACATCCTACAGTTGATTTAAGGACACTGTACCCATATATCGTTGACTTACTCATATTTCCCATAGGAACCATCGTGTTTAGAGGGGCTGTAGAGGCAATTGGTACCATAGTTATTCCTGTTCCACCACCAGCTGCTAATAACTGGTTTGCATCGGCGTATGGTGATCCTAAAATGATAGTCATATGATTGTAAACCTATATAATCAGGCCGAATAAGAGATGAAAATATTAAGACCCGAGAAATCGTTTTTTCTACTAGGTCTTAAATCGATCAGTACAGGGTCGTATGTGTGTATGTTATTCCTAGTCATACCGGTTGGGTTGGCATTGGCCACTGGTCCGGCAAACCCAGCATAACTTAGGTTTGGGCAGCAACCAGATTGTGGGTCTTCCTTGATTTTAGCCAAAATTGTGTCGCCAGCGGCCATTAGCTCATTTTTCTCGCCTGTGACGGTAATGACACGTTCCTAAGAGATGAGATGACTTTTCATGATTGATCATGATGGGAAATACGGACATACATTCATCCGTAAAGCCCTACTGTTGATGATACAAAGATCTGGTTATAATGAACAAAATCTTGTGCCAAATAATATATTGTAATGGCTAGATGAGTCATGACAAATGAGTCATGCCAGATCTGTGTGACGTCATATGTATTTAGTGACTATTTACCTGTAAGTTTATCTGTTCTGGTTTTTGACTCAATTGAACTTTTGCACCAGACGACTCCATAATGTGTCGAATTGTTGCTCCACCTTTTCCAATGATAAGTCCCGCTGTCGTATTTGGTACGATTATTTTCACCTAAATGTATAACGTAATCGATAGATAAACGTCATTGGTTGATATACCATGATTTATATGTAGTATTCAATAAATAGGTAGTACGTTATTGATAGCTAAGATATAAGACAAAATAAATAATTACCTGTTTATGTCTGTCACCATTTATGATGGCCATATCTTTAGGAACTGGGAATTCGTAAGTTTTTTCCGTCATAAATTGAAAGACATGTTTGAGTGCCATGGCATCCCCCGTAACTAACCCGATTCGTTCTGTTGTTCCTTAAAAATACAATCATTTACTTTTATCTGTAACGCGTTATTGCAAAGGAAAACAGATGTAGAAGTCATCGATTTATAATTCAATGTCGGAGAATATCAAGTAGTACTTGATCAAGCTGGTATAAAAAGGGGCCCTATAACTTATAGGCTATAAGGGCACACTGAAACATGCCTGATCGGCCCTGTCAATAATATCATTGCAAATATCGACATTAAACATTTTTCAGTATCCTTTCCAAAGTATGCTATATCCAAGAATTTGTATAATGAAACCAAACTGTGATGGTTAAATAACGGTTTAATGCCGTCTTACATGGTCGCGGTTAGATTAATTTACCTGGATAAAAATCTTTAGCTTTGGAAAGCTTGATAACAGCTCCAGAATCTTTCTGCAATTGAGTTATTGTCTGTCCTTGTTTGCCTAAAATAGTTATTTATAGGCGTGATATATTAGGACGCAAATTATTTGAAATTGATTGTTCAACTTTTAACTGATTTTAACTGTGTAAGAAAGAATCGTATAGCTATTGTTTGTGATAGAACCGTAACGGTATTTGGTTACTTTGACAGTTACGGAATGTCGGTTAAATTCCTTGAGAATCTACCAGAACTTACCAATAATACTTCCAGCAGCATAGGCTGGGACTAGAATTTTGAGTAGTAATGGTCCAGGTCCTGCTTTTTCTCCATTTCCCGTCAGCGAATTTGAAGCTATAATATTATCGTCATACATTTTCTCTGTCAATTTTTTTTGTTCCTCTGTTCACAAAATGATTTTAAAATATGGTCACCGAAAATTTCAAATCGGTTTTGTAGTAGTTTTTGATATGTGTATTTATGGTTTTTTTCTTAATCTTATTCGTCACATCATATTGTAAAATGTAAATACGGATACAATTTTTAATGGTCACACTTTCACGTTAAGTTCTCGTTTGGACAAATAATGGCACGCTTCTGTATGTAACTGTTAATTTTCTCTTTCCCAGGATTCCCTTTATTTACCCACCGGTTATCCTAAAAACCGGTTTCGGTTTTGCTTACCCGTACTTTGAACTGCCATCTTATTAGGTTCAAGTTATTGGGTGTTAGTGGTTATTTTAACATTGAATACAGACTCGCTCCTCTCTCACCCCTCACATCTCCCAAAGGAACGGAGACAAAAACTATAAAACACCATCATCATCACATCAAAAACCCATACATCTATATTATATATATTATGTACATATAGATAGAGATCCCCATTATCATTATCTGCCATCCCATTCGGTCCACATATATCATCCCCTTTTAACTCATAGCCTAGTTGTAATATTCTCAAGATACCAAACTTACCATTCAGTTCAATCACAGCCATCTCTAAAAAGTAAAAGAGGGTAAAATGTCCTAGCAATGAAATGGGGTCTATAGACAAATTTGTATGTTTGGGTTACCAGTAGGAAGGATAGGAAAAAGGAAATAGTCTTATAAGCGCCTTTATTTGTCCAATAAACTCCGGATTTGTCCGATTTGTCTAGTAAAAACCCTTCCATTAAACAAACTTTGCATTCTTCAATAATCCACAGGGGGTGACATATTAAACTTCCGGGTGAATATACTTCGAAATGTCTACAGAAATAGTATGAAAAGAGTAATATACTAATAACTGGTCTTAATGGACTTTTACCGGGTCGATTTAAAACATTCGAGGGTCGTCTGTCACGGAGCTTATCTTGTGCTGAGCGTCACTTTCTGAATATAAGCCACCCTATGTATAAAGTGCCATTCCATTTATTATAATAGTCTATGTCTCCTATATATGGCTTTAGTATATTTGGATAATACCTTCAGAATAATACTGAGTGCATGTAAAATAGTCTTTGGTGAATACAAATATATACTGTAGTACCTAAATGATATGTGATATATGTTATGTACATTAATATTTCATCCCTAGCTGTCATTTTTGAAGCTAATGAAATCATTTTATGAACAGAGCGTAATGCCCGAAACTAATTTGGGGTTGCTACTTTAACGTCTTGGCAAAAGAATCTTACCCGTGTCCGAGTGAATTTTTTTCATTTCGTTGAATTCGTCAGATCCAGCATCAGATGGTTCCCGAAAAGGACGTTTGCGATCGCGTGTAAATTCATTTTTAGCATTGTTCAGAATTTCCTGCCATAAGATTATACTTCAATCATATTCTTTATGGAAAATAAGAGTAAAATTTGAACCAAATGTCTGTATCTTATGAATTATGAAGTCTATGTGTGACGGGTTCCGACTTGAGACATAAGGACTCATCATTAAGTCAAAAATGACAATATGGCAACTTCCATTAGCACCATATGCACCATAGCTAGCTTGAATTCCGTGAATATATTCAGTTCATATACTAAATGCTGCATATTATATGGAGAAATTCAAATGATATGCTTATTTGGTAATAGATGTAGACTGACGCTTATTTTGTAATGTAATTTGGAGATTTAGTGCTAAGATTCCTTTACAATCTTATTCATCCTACACAGTGTAAACATCCCACCGGTATTAAAATTGTATGTAAAGATATGTTTTAAACACAAATGCTATAATGGTCTGGCCGTCCTGAACTCGTCATATTTACCGGCAAAACGCACACTGGAGGATAATTCATTCCGGTTAAACCTGTTCTATGTAAGTTTCAGACCTAATTCTTTCTTTTCGTGAAGAAAATTTCATAAAGTATAATCTTTCCTGTTGCTGAAGGAGCATTTGATTCATTTGATTCTCTTCAATTTGAACGTTGGGTATGATTTGAAATCCTGAGAGGCCTAAAAAAAGGTTGAAAGTGAACATAAAGATAAAAAAAGTCTAGTGGACTTGGCGTAAATATCACGTTATTTGCGTTTTCATCCCATACTCAGATTAGAAGTTGACTACGATACACCACTTACTATTCATTATTACTAAAATATAATCATAATCGTCGTTATATGATGAAGTATTAGCATGCGCCATATTTAAATTTCTCTCTTTATTTTAAAACAACCGGTTAAGAAAAAAAGTGCCAGACTGAATAAACACTTTCGATTCAAAATTCGAACCAATTATGACCACTTTACTGTTATGGTCTATCGGACCCCCGACCCATCGACTGGTTATTGGACCACGATATCGAACCATGTTTTAGGTTCGGTCAAAAGTTATACTTGGATGCTGGAAAAAATATTCGAAAACAGTTGTTTCAATTTTTTTCTGGTAACTACTGTAACTCTTTGATTATGGGCCATAATTTATGACTTTTTTTTAAATTCTAGGACCGACTGATGGACAACTACCAAACGATTTTGTCTGCCCGACTTGATTTAAGCAGCTGGGTATCAAGAGGATATTTGTTACCACGGCTCATATATTTCATCATGTTTGATTAATTCGATGACTAGAAAATTGAACCCTCAACTAGATCATGAATAAAATATGAAATTACGGCAAAATGAGGCAAAATTGAGGCACATTCATAAATATCAAATCAACGTTCGATCGATGAAATCAATCGATTCAAGAAATTCATCTTTCACCAACGTAGTCTGTAGTATATTGACTATTTTATCATAATAACCGTGGAAATATATCCGATATTAGTCCACATAATGAACAAGCATACAAATTGGCTAGACTTTTGATAGAGTTGCCACCTAGACAAATTTGGTAAGTCACATATATGGTCCTTATATTATGGTCATTTCAAACGAATCATATGTTATGCAACATATCATTTCTCATATAATAATTGAGGATTGGATGGGCCTAGGACCTAGGTGGATGTATTTGGAGGAAGTCATAAAATATAAATGTGTTGAATTCGCCCTTAGGTGAATCTGACAGCTGATATTTATGAGGTATAAATGATGACTAATGTTTTTGAAGTGGCTTTTAATGCATTTCAAAATGCATTTTAAAAGTCCTAATGACACTTTTGACATATGACATCTTAATGCATTGTGGCGCTGTCAGTTTCTTAAATGGACCAATCAGGGAATTGATTATCAGACTTGCCTTTTGATTGGTTAATTTGGGGTCATCTTATTCTGGTCCGCGGTTTGGGTTAAAGTCTTTGGGTCGACTTTGAACTTGCATAAATTATGAGCTTTCCCCTAAAGCGCAAAAAATCGGTTTTATATCGATCGTTAGCCAACGCCCACATCAAAAATCATGATTCAGACCAAATATGCTAATTCTCAGAATCAAACACTATCTAGAATTCACCACTTATCTTCAACATGGTGGGTATGACTCATACTGTTTGAGTTTTGTTCAACAAGTCCTGTTTGATTTCGTTACCTGGATAATTTTGAGAAAACTGGAGAACATTTTGATTATTGAACATCATCATTGACGGAAGCATACTTTCTTTTAACGGTTTTAAATTCTAGCTTTTGATTGGCTAGCAATATATTCCATCCCTTGAATGGAACATTTTTTAAATCCAACGAACAGCTGTTCTCTTAATATCCGACTCGGTAAATCGGGTTTTATAATTCGATTTTGAAGGAATTAGTGTCTTCAACTTGGAATTAGAGTCTCCCCTGTCACGAACAAATATATAAATCGTGTTCTAAATCAATTTTTAGTCGGAGACTACGGTAAAGGCTCTTCTAGAGACCGACATGCCGACATAGGGTTGGATGACTTTGATTAGAACCATGAAAGGTTTGATGTCCGCCCAAAGGGACGACAGTGCTCACAGTGTACTCGTTGTCTTGAATGAAAATTTTACCTTATTTAGATTTACTACTTATACTTTATCAAATCAGATCACGTCATGAGTTTGATGTACTTAGGTTTATCATTTATGAACTAAATATTTACTTAAAAGATTACTTGATACCATAATTCACAGTCAATACTTGTTCATTTTTTTATTCAGTGAATTACATTTTGTATTGTCATGAATTTTATGAAATCTAAAAATGAATTCCCTGCGGCAACTCCCTAGCAATAAGTTTAGTTTCGAGCCGTCTCGTCCATAACTTTTTGAAATAAAATCAATAAAACCGTTTCCATAAATTATTGTTCGCTGTCTGTACCGTGTTGTTCGTGTATTTCTCTGTTTGGTGTTTGTTAATTTATTCGTTGTTGTTTTTTCTGAATTTTTGTTTGTTACTTTTCTCTAATCAGAGGATTGCCGATTACGGCCACCTACCCACCCTCAAACTCACTACAACCCTCCTCCCTCTTTCCTTTTTCTCTTACGAGACCTGTTTTGGTGATTTTGAACCAACTGAGAAAAACTTTAAAATGTGTTTGTTATATTTGGAGTGGTCAAAAGTGGCCAATTTTCGAAATTGGTGGAAATCTCAATTTCGGGCTCTCGAAAAAATCCAATTTGTTATTCAATTAAAGCAAAATTACGAGATCTAACGGACCCTGCATTTAGTTTTTATGAATGTCCGGCTCTCCGCATCGCTACCTATCTTGTTGCCCTGGTTGAATATGCAATTGAGAAAAAAAAACGTTTTTATGTTATATCCGACAAATGTCCGGAAAACTAATTTTCAGAGAGCGAACCGGGTTTGGCGAAGTCCGTGTTAGACTAAATCCGTTGTCCAGCAGCTAAATCCGGATTTTATCTTGGCATATGGATATTATCTACCTTACATAAATCAAAGTGAATGCCGTTTTGAAGTAATGCTTCCGACTAAGTGTCCGATTTAAATCCTGATTCTGTACTAGTATATAATCTATAGCCGATATAGTCAAGGCTATATAGTACCTATTAAATGAAATGAACCCTAAAGGTCTCAAGACATACAGTGTCGAAATATGTCCGTTAAATGTCCGATAAATTACCTGATGGGATAATTCTCTTTTCGGACTATCTTTGCGATCGAACTTTTATAAAAACCAGTTATGGCAAAGGGAGGAGAGAAAAGGGGAGGAGAAGCACATAAATCAATATATACGGCAAATTACATTTTAATACTCTGCCAAAAACTAGCCGTCACTTTGGTCAAAATGCTTACTTTATTTTACAAAAATATCTCTTTGAAGTGACACCGTTACATTTACTGGTGTGACAAAAGTGACTCAATCGAAAGAATTGGTATTCGGTGGGGCGACTTGTCGGAAATCTCTCAAAAGTGTAAAATGCAGAACCTTCAGACGAATAAATCCGTGACTAAAGGATGACTCAATGACCGAAAAACAAGAGGGTTTAATTATTCTAATCTCCAGGATACATAATGTGAGCCGTTGGATATCACGGTGGAAATTATCATCTCAACGGACATCTCGGATTTCATGACTGTACGACACCCACCTTGGCACAGTGACATATTGCAATTCTGTATTTCTATTTCTCTTTTTATGATATTATTTATATCATATTAACCGAAGTAATCATGGAAATACATTTAAGTTTTTGATCGGAATGATTTCGTAGATGAAATTAACTGCAAACGTCTTAATTTAAACCGTCATTAATTGAATATTACCATTAAGAAACCCCATTTTCCCGTTTCAATTTTGATTCAGTGGAATAAAAAAGGAACTGTACCGGACATTCATCCCTGGAACTTTCTAAATGCTCGACATTATATGTTCAAGTTTATTCACTTATTAGGGTCCGCCCTTAATTTTTTTTACCTTACTCAGTTTTTTTCTCTCTTTCTTGTCAAAAACACTTTCGGTTTGAGGTTTCACTTTCGCCTTGATAGACTACTCGGCCAAAATATCCCGCTGAGCTTTTCTCTTTGCGCCTTGGTAACCCGCCTGGAGATCAGTATTGCCATCACAGCTAGCGCATATTCACTTCTATTAACTAAACCTAACATGGAAAAAATCAATAGTTTACTATTCAAGGTCAAATCATTTTTTAATCAATTATGGAACGAGTCTGTTTCATAATTTTTATTATTCAAAAGAAAATTTTTTGTCGTTCAACTTCATGAAGCTTATTCAGACGATTTGTTACATAACTTGAGTTCAGTTGAAGATACCATTCGTTCAAAAGTTTCATTTGGGATCCTTATTAAAGGTTGATTGCCATATGGTATGACACATATTATTAAATGATCAAACTGTATTTCACCTAGATTCACATGGATTTGGATGAAGTTTTAAGAATAATAGCCAAAACGTATCATTAGATGTTCTTTCGACAGATAAACTGGAATATATTTGGAAAGAATTAGTCGAAATTATGCGATCAGCAGAGGTTTTGAGATTTTTAACATTGATAAATCACTTTAGACTTGATATACTACCTAGTTTAGTGATTCTCCCAATTTAATATACCCCCGGAGTTTCTCCATCAAGTTCAGCTCACCATGATCTGGTCACTTGATTATCAGTTGTGACGTAGAAAACCTTTCATACTGTACAAGTTGTAAATTATTATACCCTGTGAAAGAAAGTTTGAACAAGTCGAAAATAGATGTCTTGTTCAAATATTTGCGTCAACCAAACCTAAATGACACATTTTGGTTGGTATACAGTCTTGATATTGTTTGTCAATTATTGATGCGCAATGCTTGTGATGGAAGGGATGATATAAAGTTGGTTCCATAGCACGAACAACGTTTATCTACAGAATTAATATTTTATATTTGTTAAGTTTTAATTACAGCCATGGTATGTTCCTAACCTTAAAATTAAGCAAAGTCTCAGCAAACTTGAGATCTTCCAATCCCCAACCATTAATTCCAAGGTCAAAGCCAGATGTTTTTTTGTAATCATGATTATAAAGGGAAACCATTCCCCATGAATACACTCGCCAATAACCATTTTCTTCTGTGATCCGACTTATGGCCGATTTAACGGTATTTTTGCGGACGAAACGAGGGCCATATTCGCTAAAAAAAATCGGGAAATATGCTTGCCTATGTGCCGTGTTTCTTCTTATTTTACGGACTTATACGGTTTCAAATATGTATAACGAATAACAAAAATTGAATGAAAATATAAATTAATAAATAATTTATCTTATAATTGAATAATTTATCTTAAACCTTTCAATATCAGCATCGAAAACCATGTCAACGTCGCAGAGAAACATTATAAAATTTGATTCAAAGTTCATTATTCCTAAAAATAAGCTCAGCCGAAGTTTTAGGTATGAAAGTGAAGGTATGAAAGTGAACCATGGTGTGAACCATTTTGAAAATTTACCCTGATGAAGACCGACGGCACGGTTAAACTCTTCATCAATCTTCAAGTATTGAATTGTATGATTTTCAAACCGATATTTGAGTCTTTCAACTTCAAAGACGAGCTCCCTTAAAAACGAATAAGATTTCAAATAATTTGAATTTCAATGAAACTTACTTCATTTCTATATCAGATCCAAAAATTGATACAAATAATCCGATTTTATCATCTTTTTCAGCAATAACAGCCCAAAGTTTTGCAAATCGTAAAAATGTTTCAACGCGGCCCTTTGCAGGTACTATGAAAATAACTTTATCTTGCTTCATATATAAGGAATCAATTTCGTGACGTTCATGAAAGGCAAGTTTGTTAAATTTTTCATGAACAAGGCTATATATTTATTTATACGGTATAAGTTATGCGAAAGGCTCTTAACGTTTAATCGGCAACGAATTTGAAATAAAAAAAAATGTGTATAATCGTTCCTGTAGCTATAAATAGGCAATTGTTCTATATCATGGGGTGGTTTAATAGTGAATTCCGTCATCCTCCATCTCCCTTGAAATGTTATTTTTTCGTAAATCTTTTTCAACTGAATTCTTCTATCACCCACATGCTTATGCTTGACTCTGTCGTGTTGATATAATGAGTTTACCACTTGGGAGGTGAAATATTGTTTTCCTTGACTTAACAAGAATTTCTTTAAAGTCTGGGATTGTGCAGCTGCACCGTTCAGGGAGTTCCGGACGCAGGGAAAAGAGATTATTTTCTGAGAAACTTTCCTTATCTCATTAGACTGTTGATGTTCAAAAGGAAACGGTTGGTATTTGTGATATTTTGTTATCGAGTTCCAAACATTGAAAGTTCGTTTTTTCGAAGCCAAAGGCCATGAAGATTCTGATATTTTTGTTTTTTTATGTTCAACTGGAATTTCGTTGTTGGATTGTTTCAAATTCTGCTTCAGATTTTTTATATGGTCTCCCAGATTTCGAACCTTGTTCAGGAGGATTTTAAAATGAGTTTGATATTGACCGACAGTGTCTTTATTTGCGTGAAGTGACACAGATGTGTCTAAAATTTCATCCTTCAAGTTGCCAATATTAATATTCCTAAATTCATTTTGAACCCTTAAACCATATGCTTTTAAATAATATACATGTCAACATTGAACGTTACTGAATCCCTGATCAGACGTTCTTTGTTATGGCCAATGATTGAAGCCCAAAGACCATGCCTTGACTAAAAAGGTCATCATGAAGGTCATCGGTATCCTCAGTTATCCTCAGGAACCCTAACCTGTTATAACCGTGACCAGTATTCTTCTCTTTGTCTATCTTTTTGTAATCTTGGTAAAAGTAATATCGATCAGCATCTGATGCTTTGGTACATGGCATTCCGGTAAGTCGCCAAACGCATCGCCCAAGTTCAATATCTTCATGATCAGTCAACAGCTTATCAAAACACTCACTTTAATCAGTTTTCAGTAAAACCGTTTGAAAATAAAAGTACACCGGTGGTACCCCTTTTCGCAACACCCCCTTTTTGCAACACTTCCCCCTTTTTGCAACACTTTTTTGGAGAGCTTAGGTGTTGCAAAAAGGGGTACCACCGGTGTATAATGACTCAACAATAAAAGGTTAATAATAAAAACGATTCTGAGTTTTGGTTTAAGTTTTTGCAAAAGACCTTTTGAGAAAATAATGCCCGGCCCACCCATACAAAATGCAAATCCCGATTCGATAAAATCTTCTTCGTGCTTTCCGAATCCTTGAAGGGCTTCATTTAAGATACGTACCTTCCTTTTTCCATGGGCAACGAATATTTTCTGCGTGGTTTACACGCTAGACGGAACCCACCCTGGAGCACCGATGAATAGAGGTCTTTTTGGATCGAGTTTATTCAAGAATGATTCCAGATGATCAATTTGTACATGACTATCGTCGTCAATTCTCATGTACCAGTCAATATCATCTAGAATATGTCACAATTCGAGAGTTTTTCCAAGTTTGAGAGTTTCTCACCAGAATAATGGTTCACAATGAATCTCAGCGCTGCAAACGACTTCTTTTGAGGTGGATATTGATAATCGTCTACATTATTTAGCCGAACTGAATAAAATTTTATAGTTTTCAGAGTCTGAAATATGGCTCATATCATACGAAAAATATATTATTATTATGCCACAAGTTGTTGTGTGACAACTAGTGTCATAATAATAATATATTTCATATGATATGAGCAATATTTCATGACTTAACAATGTATCTTAATAATTACCAAAATGATAAATTGTAAATTAGAATGTAGAACGTACCGAAGTGAAAATAATCATCAACATGTGAGTTGTTAACATTCGAAAATACAAGAACATTCAAGAATGAATACTTTCTAATCAAACAGCTATCACTGTCACTTAAATGACTCACTTGTCACATTTGTCACAAATGATGTAACAATGATCAATCAAGCTATTTTTAACAGTCACATAACAAATAAGATTTAGCCGTTCCGTCCCAACCAAGTTTCTTTTATTGCTTGCAATCGGGTATCTATATTGTCAGGCGTTGAATATATACCGATCATAATTTTCGGGAACTGAGAAGTTTTAACATCTGTGAACTTGTTTAGGTTAAAAGTGGCCGATTACTCGAGGTCAATGAACACAGTCTATTGGTGGACGTCTTTAGACAGAAATTGCGGGAACCGAAGCCAAGAAGCCGTTAAAGTATGACAACTACGGGCGGTAACTGGGAACGGGCTGGAAACGGGCTGGAAACGGGCTGGAATTGGGAAGCTAATTCCCGAAAATTTGGTAATCGGACAGGAACCGGGAAGATAAAATTTGAAAAACAGCAAGCACACCGGGAACAGGCGGGTACGTGTCATGATGACATTGGTTCTAACCGATCTCTACCTACAGGGCCTGTAGGTTAGAAGCTGTAGGCTTCAACCATGAAAGCAGAGATAAACATGATTCAATTTTTGGAACTCTCCGTGATCAATCCAATCGTAATACTTTCCAAGCATGTAATATACTACATATTCAAAGATAACCATTTCCTGTGTAATCTGGGAATGCGCCTGAATGCAATTTTTCTTGTTTGGATTCCATTTGATACTTTTTCCCAAAATAATTCCTATTTTTCGATATCTTATCTTTTATGCAAATGTCGGTATTAATTGGGAACCGTATCAATACCCCTTGATTTAAGTGAGTAAAATTACGTTTCATTTAATCGGCCTACAAACTAAAAATATCTCCTTCCCTAAATATATCCCGAACAAAAACCGGGTTGTTGCGTCTATTCTCATATTCTCTCTCATTTAACCCCAGAATCATCCCCGTGATAGTTATCGCGGCAATATGCAATTCAAATTTTCAAAGGTCAATGATTTTGTATAACTCCTTTAGGGTTTTTCGGTCAAAAATCGGTGAAATCACTGAATTTATGATAAGTTTTTAATATAAGTCGGGATTTTCAATTTTGAACTTTGGAAGATCTGTCAAACTTATGTTTCAAGCTTACATTGCTAAGATGCCTTGTCTAGGTTAAAATCGTGAGATCATGGAATTAAGACTTAATCGTTGAGTTAATGGTGGTTCAATCACGTGACTGATCATGGTGGTGAACGAACTTGAGATAAGGACAATGGGTTTAATAACATCACGAGATTTCTGCGCTGCATCAGATTATAATACCAGTTAGTGTGATTCAAAATCTGGAAATTTTAATTTGAAATTCTGAATTTGAACCGTCCAAGATTCTAAAAATGAATTTCCATTTTAGGGTTGACGAGTGTGTTAAAAACGGAACGAATTTGGAATTGACGAAAATGACGAAAAATGACGCATGGCTGTTAAATTGAAGTAATTAGAGTCCGAGCTTCCAATGGAAACTATCCGGAGTCCGGACTGTCCGGGGTATCGTGAAAAGATAATGGTGAGGGTCATTATGGAATTTCCAGCCCAAATTCCACAAAAAAAGAGGGATGAGTGATGTGTAAATAGAGAAAACTCGTAATGATGTCGGAAATAGAACATAACGTTCATAAAACGAAACCTAAATTTAATTTCTTTATTTTTATTTTAATAATTTTAGAACGGGCTAATTTAACGTAAGACATACTGATAGTTAAAATAGACAAATTAGTTAAAAATATTTTTTATGAAAAATCTAAAAAAATTTTTAATTAGACGATCGATTATTAAAACAAATAAATATTTGAAATGAAAGTAGATAATGATTACAAATAAACCATTACGTTAAACCAATATGTCTATGTCACAGACTGTGTCGTTTTCACGTGACACTGTCACATGGGTCATGTGATCAAGCCAATAACTCAAACCTTCACAATGAAACCGATAAAAAGAGGACGGTAAAATATTATGTCAAACAGTTTCTTGCAAAATTATCGCATGGCAACTTTGTCATGTGATAAATTGTTCATCACGTGATTATAACTTGAGTGGTTAGGCTGAGTTTCTGAACGAAGTGGGCCAAAACGAAATGTACTAAGAGCAGCTCAAGTGGTCAAAAATTCTGACTAATCCATAGTTCTAGTATTAATTCTACTTCGTTCGTTTTTGAAAAGGATCTTTCCAAACTAAAAACATAAAATTACAAGGACCAAACCCTTCATTCAAAATATTTACCATCTGGTTAACCACTTGGCATCGGTTCAGCGTAAATCAAACCACCAATGAAATGGGCACTTTTGAAGAATCATATTCATTTAAAATGGTTTAATGTAAAATAGTGAAAGGGTGGAACGATAAATATCGTACTTTTATTAAGTTGTTAAAACAAGATGTTGTAACAAATGCAAAAAAGCTGACTTATTATTTGATTGTGCAAACAGGAAAAAATGTTATGATCACACATTGGGTCAAACATAAAAAACAGAACTTATATTTTATAGGTTGAAAAGGTTATCCCATGACGATTTACTTGAATCATACATAATGTTTGATACATTATCAGTAATTATTTAATCTTGACTTTTGGCATATTACCATTTGACCGTGTTCCTATTGAAATGACCCATAAGTTATGACACAGTGGTATTTCCATAACCTGACCTTATACAGTAAAACATCGGTTATTTTATATGATATGGGAAGTTTTACAGTAGGCCCATCTCGTATGTAACCTATCACATGTAGATATTTGATATAGTCGTATAGTTAGGTCCCAATTCGATAGTTAGGTCCTATTCGATAAAGAGAATTTGATCGTCTAGAATGCGTCCCACGTGCGCGCTGGAAAAAAATCAAGGAAACGATTTCGTAATGTTCCAAAAGTTCGTAAGATTCTGCTTGTAAGTAAATGATGTAGTCAACTGCCTTATCTGAAATAGTTTGAATTTACAATGGAAATTTCGTTTAGTTTGAGTCGAAACTCGATGATATTATATCAACCATATTTTACCACGTGACGACGTATCTGACCACGGTCGTGATCTTAACCTAATGAATAATCGAGTGCAGTAATTGTGATTGACTTCCGGAAAAATTGGCACTTGTGGCACAGCGTGTCGATAAATGTTCGTCACCAGAATCAAATTCGAGTTATTTACTTACCCGAAGAACAGTACTCAGCTTACCGAACCCTAATCATTCTCACTTTCTTTTTCAACTTTGCAGTTACCTCCTCTTAGAGAAAAAGAAGCGTCGTGGACAATCGGAAAAACGAAATTAAACGTCAAATGTAAGATCTTATTTTATGAACAAGTTACGAATCGGGCGAAATTCGACTTAGCCGCTTGCCCGCGCCCTCTGATTTCCGGTTCCGATCTGAGCGCCTAGTAGATTATAGACTTCGTTTATTCTCTAAATATTACCAGCTAGTTAATACTATATTTATTACTGTGGATATACGTGTACTCAAAAGTACCCAATACAGTTAGCCCTATTTTGTGTTGAAAAGTCAAAAGAAAGTACATTCGATTCTCGTGGTTAGAATATAACGTCAGTGAAGGTATTAACACATACAAAAGTGACTATATATCATATGAAATCAAGCCTGAACTTTGACCTCAGACTTTTGAAATACCAGGTGTTAAAGTTGGGACGGAAACCAACTGGATAAAGGAACATTCTAATGACCTGTTCCTAACATAATCATAAAACATCTAGGCCGTGTTCGAAAACGAGAAACTACTTTCTTACATTAAACAATTACTAATGTATGATAGGCTCGTCATAACAAACAGTTCTTAAATATGAAGCCAACTTCTTCACCTTAGTCGTATAAACACAATCTAGAGCAAAAGGACCACCCTAAACTATTTATCGTAAAAACGTATTCAAATGGTGAACCCTTCGACCGGCGGCAAAACCACGTGTACCATTCCAAGATATAAATATAGTATATGATGCATATGGGATTGATTATGCGACCATTGTTTTCTAGGATATTATAAGAATATTATACAATTTTTAATATTTGAAAATATGCATCCATTTTTGTTGATAAGAAACCTGTAAGATATATCATATATGCGACAATGAGACAACAGTGTTTGGAATCCAGCTACAGTTGGTCTACTCGAGCCTAAATTAAGCGAAAATTTTGGCTACATTATTTTTAGGATTGGCTACATTTTTTTAGGATTGGCTACATTTTTTTAGGATTGGCTACATTTTTTTAGGAATTCGTTTTTTTCAAAATGACAACATTTTGGTACCTCATGAAATATATCCATAGCATTTATCCATTTAAAACCCTTTTCAAAAGTAGGCGTTACGTTGGCTTTGCAGAATATTTTTCCACTGATTTTCCACTGATGCGGTGATGCTTCTAGTTTCCCGTTTCAATTTCACAAAGAATTTTAAGTTCGAATGCGCCATGTAAAGGGGGTTTACTTATGAAACACATGCTAAATTTAGATGGATCGATATATAACAAAGGAAACATAACCGTAGCATGCTAATTCTAAATTTATGGCTGTGTCTTGGATTTCAAAATATCCCGAAATACCATGATATCATTATATCAAAAAAAATCATCGTAACTATTTTTGTGTCGGTCAGTATTACTCAGTAACCCCTGATAAATATCCAACAAAATTAAAAACAGGGTTAAGTAGTTTAAGTTAAGTGTAGCTGTTAGTAATCTGAATAAAGCCAATTTAACAAATTTCGGCCAAATATGTAATAGGTCAGTGTTAGCTTGTTGTGGTTCTTAATATACAGTCTATTGTGTGTATACACAGTTTATACGTGGAGTTATGGTGTTTTGTTAAACAATAACTCTTTTTGAATTAACCCGAAACAGGTGGTTAACTTCATGTTTCTAAGTCTTGACAAGACAATTGGGACAAATTCAAAAGGTCACTCAAGGTCAATTCCATCACTTGCTGGTAAATTACCGTTACCGTCATGAGTTAATTCAGCCTAAGGGTCAATATTTTGTCCGTCACTTAAAGTCTACAATAGCATATATTCCTTTCCATGCAATTTTTTGTACGGTGCAATATAGTTTCAGTCTATAAAATGAAGTCTTCTGATAGGTCCATGTTAAAATGCCGATTTTGAGCCTCGTTATAGGCCCATGCTGACCTATTTTAACATATTTGATAAATATGATATAGCTTAATTCACAAATGGATATCACAAATGAATCCAAATGGCTCCAAAATGATCAAATCATAATCTGATTAAGTTTAATATATGATGACAGTAAATATAAAAAAGTTAAGTTTCATAGAAAACACAATATTATACTAAAATATTATGGATTTAAAGGCATGGAAATGAAAAACGGAAGAGAGGAGATTTTTGGGCGGTCTTGTTTAGCGTCTGAGGAGGACTGTTGTTGTATCAATCAAACCATCAAGCCATATCAAACACCAATGCAATAATGACTCACGGTATAAGTCTTATTCTGAATACGGATCAATATAAACGTACTTATGTCAAAATAAAATAAAGGTCCAAAATTCTTAATCGTCATATTTCGTCTGTTGCTGAATCAGAGCACAGCAAGTCTTGAGCAAGGATCAAGCCGGGTTTTAGTCCCTGGGTAAATCTTTCCTTAAACAAATCAAGAAGCAATTTGACCCATCGTTCGGGCCTAAAAATTATATTTGGAATTCAAAGTGAAAACCGTACCGGTCTCGAAATGAAAGTTAGCCAGTTAAGAGGTATTGAGTCATATGAAAATGTTTTGTCAATTTTGTGTTCCGGAAATCCGGATTCAATGATGTTTATAGCCTATTCCACTAAGCCTTACTATCATGGTTGAGATTAAACCATCGGAAACTGTAACTATAATTCCGGAAGTCTTTTAAAATGCCATTTTTCTTGGGAAATAATGATCATCATAATAATGATGATAATCGTTAGTTCGTATACGGTCGATGAATGCAATTCATTGTAATAAGGGTAAACCTACTCAAAGAGCCTTGAACAGTAAATCGGCTTGCTTTATTTGTTCCAGTTTTCAACAAAAAACGTCCAATTTGTGCGTTTAAGTACTTTGTTTTGGTCGCCAGATTGTCATATATTGAGCTACTCTTAACTATCCTTAATCTTGGCAGAATTAAACAAAAAAGCGTGTGCTTACCCTTACTCGATATTTTGGGTGACTCTATAACCACTTAAGTGGACATTCGTACATTCAAATATTTCTGGAACTTCGGAACTTAAAAATTCGAGAATTAATAACAGTTTTTTATTCGTAAAAGTGCAATTTATTGAGAGCCCTATCCAACATTAACTAAAATAACTTTTGTATTCTTCAAAGATGCAATCAATACTGACAATGACCTATTGTAAACCTGAGTACTCAATCTAAAGGATGATCAATAAGATTAGAACATGCGTAGACTCTAGCTGTGTGTCTCTTCATTCTAGTTTAGTCATCTTAGTGTGTGTTTCGGCACTTTTTGAACCCCTCTGAGGTTTAAAAATAAAGTTAGAGAGAGAGCGAAGTGTGTGAAGACTCACCGTTAATCAGGTTAGAGAAAAAATACGTATCGATATATCAGAATATTTTTAGATTTTCCAAAAATATATTTTTCGTCTAAATTAAGGTTCACCTAATCTAAATCTGACTCTATTTGACACCCATTTCATAACTGACTTTACGTAATAACATTTCTGTTCTACTTCCACAAAGTTCAACCCCGTGGTCCATTTAGATATAAACTACTTGTGGTAGATTTCATAATGAAAATCAGACCGGAAGTGACTCTGCAACCAAATCAGAATATACCTCATGATGTTGTGTAGGATACATTAGGGTAGGGCTTGATGAGTAAGAAAAAGTGGGTATAAGTAGTATTTAAAGAGGCTATTAATTTTACTTATGAACTGACGTGTATCTAATTTTAGTGAATGTATTGTATTTAAGAACCAGTTGTATTTGATTTTGAGGAATTTACCAGGTGGTTTTAGATCAGATGTTGTCTTAATCGTGTCAACTTGTCAGGTTGTTCCTCTGAGACCTTTAACCATGGTGACCTTTGACCTTTGCCCTCTTGGTGGTACAGAGTTCAATGTCAATCAGTCCTAAAATATCTAAAACGGGACGGAGTCTAAATTAAGAAAACTGAAATTCTAAATAAAGAAAGTTTAGAAAGTTGAAACTAGTGAACACTCTCGTCGATAATTAAATTCATTATTATTAATGTATTAATTATAATCAATTATCGTTAAAGTATGAAAATAATTTTGAGGTAAACCACACGTTGAAAAGCACATTTAAGTTACCCTTTCGTAGGATTCGGATGTTTAAACCCCTTAAATTAATCAGCTTCGTGAACGACCAACCCCAATTTTTGCTCAATATAAAAAAGAGATCATTTATGGTATTACGAATAAGCTATCTTACGATTTTTTTAGGTCAAATATTACTTTTGACGATGATATCTTGTCGCGCGTCTGGGTGCGTCCACCACTGTGTTTATTATTAGCGCGCGTGCCGAGCCAAAAAATTCAGAATCAAATTTTTAATTTTGAAATTTATTTAATTTTCTGAATTTGGAGCAACTAACCCCACCCCTCAAACAGGAGACCCATTACAAATCTGTGCGTAAATTCACCGTGCTGACGTGGATATAAACTTTCCACGCTTTTGTTAGGGGGTGAATGATTTAATACGGGTGTGCACGATGGTATTTGATCAGGACTCCCCTTTAATCTTTTCTCACGACACTTCCGACAGTAACAAGTCTCACAAGTCTGCCGTAAAAATGTGGTTCCATCGTGTAGGTATGAAGTTCACATGACCAAATTACGGTAAGGGTTGGTCGGCTAAGAAATATACTTGTCTAGTCTATTTGGATAGCACTTAGACGTAGTTCATTAAATACAGTCATAATCTAAAAATAAAGTCTGTTCATAAAACGATTTCGCTTGCATCATACCACGTTCAATTTTATTATGATTATAACTACCAATTAAAACGCCCACGCACCACGTTTAATCCAATCCTAAAATACATTATTCTACATCAGCGCCACCTATCTACCTAGGTAGTCCTTCGAAGTTACTAGGGCACTGCCCTCTCAGTTTCGTTTGAATATCGTCAGGGATCTCACTTTGATCTTACTCATAAATTAGAGGCTGACATAAAGTGTGTGAACATTTTACGTTTTAACAATTATTCCTTTCAGCCACTTTCTCGGTTCTGACATTAAGCGTAAGATTTTAATTTGGCCCATCAATCATTTTAATACGAGTCTGAAGTACAGGTTCCTAAAAATCAATTAGGACACTGTCTATTACTAAGCATCTAAGGATACACAGACCAAAAACATTAAAAGACCATATGATAATAATAATAATCATAACCTTCGTTGAGCCTTAAATTGGCAGTTTACTTGATGATGAGATGTGGGTACATGTGCCCGGACATCCGTGAAAAACTCGTCCATACTTCCCCCGCCGCGTATGGCCAGGACGAAATAAAAATCACCTGGTCCGTGGTTGTCCGGTGAAGCCGATTGTCGTGGGTTGTCTCTTTGAGATCGTGAATCTGTATCTGGTTAAATACTTCCGGATTCTGATCGGTCTCGCGCTAAATTGACAGTTTCAAACCTGCAAATTATCCCTGCAAAATTATCCTTTCTAATCTGAATTACTTTTCTTTCATCTATCCGATCTAAAAAAGTTTATGCTCTCCCCCTCACGTCACCAATGATATTAAAACCGATTTTATTCATAATATGATAATTGAAATTGACTCTAATCAGCTGGTTGGAAGCCAAAATGAGTACTAATGTTGTTTCGGAAGTAGTTTCGGACCTTATTCGGGGTAGTAAGGCCCATGAGGATATGTATCTGAACATTTTTATGACTATTCTGATGATGATGAGCAAAATGTCAACTTTAAAATAAAGAGCCTGACAGTTTTCTCGTTGAGTGACAAATAATCACCACCTCTGAAACATTTTCAAAAAAAGAGATACTAGAAAGCCGGAAATAAAGACTTTACAGAAATTTTAGAACTCGAAAAACCAGCAATAGAACATATCATTATAAAGACAAGAAAGGTAAGGAAATTTTTCATATGGAATTTGAAAATTTAATGTATTATATATTTTTATAGTATTTTTTTACAATTTTTTTGTATTTAACTTTTTGTGACACAATTCTACACGAAAATTTATAACGTTCAACGAATTAATTTCCAAGTCAGAATAATTTATGTCATTTGTTCGAGTCACAGTCCGATTATGTCGCACCAGTTGATAGTTGCCAATTATCATGCATCTATAGACTACCGTCTAGTGCAGGTTAAGGATGATGATTTTATGCGTATAACTTTTCCACGCATTTTTGGCCGCGGGCCAATGAGAAGCCGTCGTTCTCTACCCG
>SCLD01141872.1:0-23041 GCA_004367895.1 Oikopleura longicauda
TTCAAGAAATTGAATTTCATAAAAATAAAGTTCACAAATATGCAGCAGATTCACCGCAGATAAAAATCACATCATCTGAAACCTGATTGGCTGTTGAGAATATTGCTACCATCTTATTGGATGTTGACAGAAGAGCTGCATTCTGATTGGTTGACAGATCATCCATTGAGATCTTCTAATAAATGCTTCATTTTCGTTCAATTTCGATGTGTTTTAATAATTTTGATGAATCGTGAAGATTCTTCTTCATGTCTTCTAGACCATGTTTAGGTCATCTTCAGGATGATTCTTCTTCTTCAGTAAATCTCTTCTCGAGGAATTTTTATTGGAAACCATAAATCTTCAAATGAAAATCACTGTTTTGAAATTTGTTTTTGGTCTGATTTTGAGTGATGGGTATCATTTCAGTGGAGCGTGTGGCGGGAAACATTTTCCATACTTCTACGGTTTTTGAGGTTGCTACGAGGTACGAATAAGAATAATACGTAGCTAATGACTTCACGTCCATCAAAGTCCAAATCCGACAACGCCAGACCGTCCGACGGACTCCGACCTGTCCAACCCACCCGTCCAAACATGATTTTAAATCGAAATGATTAGATCTGAGGTACTAATGAGTGTCCTCTGTATAGACAATGTTCAGAAATGAATAATTTTCTGTTTTTCCTCGAATTAAATCCCCGATCAGCGACGCCAGATTAGACAGTGAATCATAAGTGAATCGCAATTGGTGTGATTATGGGCTTTTTAATTGACCGGAGAAGTTCAAAATTAATTAGCTTGTTAGCGGTATTTACGATGAAAAGTTCCGAGAAAGTCATAAATGAACATTCAGTATCAACCGAAAGGCTCCAGGGGTCAAGGGGTCAACTCAAAAATTATGTCAACAAATACTACACCAGGTACTACACCAAAATAATCCATTATGGAACCCAATTTTCTGAAACATCTAGAATCATAATGAAAAAAAAAATTGAAAAAATTCTCAAAATTCTACTACACCTTACCACACCAAACTCTTGGACCATTGTGGCCAAATCGGAAATACAACCCTTGCTTTCAGGTCTATCAGAAGACATTGATCAAGACTAGGCTGATTAACGGCCTATCTCGCTTATGTATTCTCGACCAAATTTCAAAGCCAAATTTTACCAAGAAAATCACGTGATCAGATAAATCCTAATCGTGCATTTTAAAGCTGATTCCACAAGGTATCATCACAATGAGTCACTTTATTAAAATCCCCAACAGTATTTCTTTTATTCGAAAATTTTGATTTTTTACAAATTTTCCCTATCTCTGTAATGCTAAACATGCCATTTTGAAATGGTCATAGCTTATGGAGCGCAAATTTCCGCAAGACATCATAGGTACCAATCGACTCAGAGTGACCCAGAATTTTGTTTTATATTAGTCTTCAACTCGAGCAAACTCGAGCATTATTCCCTAGAAAAAATCTCTAAACCCGTGAACCACCCTAATCAAGACAGAGTGAATCATAAACGAACCGCAATTGGTGTCATTTTGGGCTATTAAATTGACCGAAAAAGTTCAAAGTTAATTACCTTGGTACCGGTATTTACGAGGAAAATTTCCGAGAAAAAGTCATTCACCAATACATTCTTCACCATGGCCAAATCTGAAGTACAAACATCCGGTCTGTCAATTTCCGGTCTGCGAGAAGACATTTAATGAAGAGATTCTCATTTTTTTCTCGGAGAATTTGGAGGACAGTTGAAGTTTACATAAGTCTGGATTAAGAAAAATAATAATACCTACGGTATTTCGTGAAGACTTGAAGAATAAACATAAAATTGAACAAAAAAAATATTCTGAAGATATTCTCTTTTTACATAATAACATATCGTTTTATCCAGAACTAACTATTGGAGAGACCGCCTAAGCGGTACGATAAAACGGACATAATTATTATGTTGGGAGGTAAAACGAAAATGTAATCAATAAATTATTCATTTTCGTGGGTGGGTCCTAAAAAATCGTTTCTTTGCAAAGAACCCTGTCTATATTTCTTGCTACCTGCTTGAAATAATGACTATATAAGACTTATCCCCGTGCTATGGCTGTTTTCTCTAAGAATAATGATTAGTCATAGCTGGGGGATTAGTCATAGATTTTCGGATAGTACGTAATTTATTATGAGACGGCAGTATAAAAAAGTTTGTGTTGACATAATAACATATCGTTTTATCCAGAACTAACTATTGGAGAGACCTTCTAAGCTTGATACTTATTCGGACATAATCCAATGTTCCATTCTCTTATGAATAGATACTAATGACAGGTAAATTAAATGAATGATTCCCGTCATTCTTACTATCCATCTTTTAGTCCCCTCATTAGTATCTTTCCTACTTCTGAACTTGGCAAGTCGTTTTTCCATATTTTAATTGGTACAAATTTTCCCAATTAATATTGTTCAAAACGCTTGTCTGGGTGCCAATGGTACGTTGTCTACGTCCTCTCATTGTTTCTCGTTTGTGAGGTATTTGATACGGGGTTGGAACATCTTTGGTTGGATATGATTTAGCATAATCAAACCATGGAGATAAAACCCGGTTGGCATCCCGTTTCAATTCCTTCAGATCTTCCATTGTGAATTCCGACTCATTTGGATCTAATGGAGGCATTGTAGCTGTTCCTGCAATCATCCAAGTTGCAATCATCATTGGTGAAACATTCTCTTCGGTCAAATATCGTTTTGCCAGTTTAGATGAAATGGAGTTCAGCATTTGAAACTCCGTTGTTTCTTTTGGTGTTTCCACGACAACATTTTGAATTAATTCAAATAAACTTTTTAAGTAAAAAGTCTTTTTGAATTTAAAAGTCTAGAAAAATTATTATTTCACCATTTTTTGATTTAGGAAAAAAAGTTTTTTACCTTAACAACGTATTGAATTAGATCTTTGTACATCAACAATTGTTGTTGTCTCTGTTCGTTTCCAACGACCTCTTTTCTATTGCATAATGCCAATTGACCATACGCTTGATTGAAAATTCGACCATGTTCGTTCAACTTGGCTAGTCTTGCCAAGTTCGAACTCGTGAGTTCTCGAACTAACATGTTCTCTGGCCGATCCATGTCTTAATCGATGTAAGTTAATTTCTGTTTATATTGAAGATTTTATTAAGGCACTTCAAAATACTATAGTACAATTACATTGTCCTATTTTTGAGCTTCTTGCAATAATTCTTGAAAGTTGTCAAATTTAACCCACTTTCCAGCTACATAAAGCGTTGCTCCAGTTGCCCCCGCCATTCCTGGTAATCTTCGTTGGAAATAAAGTTCCACAATTTGATTTTGTGGTACCAGTCGGATTTTGGAAAACAAGTTGGTTTCCGAATTCATTTCTTTCAACCATAATTGTTTTTGTTTTGAGTTGAAATGCAACCATTGACTGTTTTCGACTAAATGTTTCATATTTCCATGACCCCAGTCGACAATTACTTCTTCACCGATCTGCATCATCTTTTAGTCTTAAGATCTGACTTATGTTTAAAAGATAATCTATTGGTAATAAATGTTTTAAATCACAGAGTGGGACAGTCTAACTGTACTTTTGTTTCTAGTTTTCAACACCAAACTTGTATTTCATATTTTCGTGAAATAAATACGATATCTGAAAGCCTTATAAAAATTTCTTGTTGAAGTGAATCATTATCTTCAAACGAAAGAAACTTAAGCCAGACTCCTGATGGTGTATGACACATTTGTACAGTTTTATTTCTTCTAACATCCACTGTGATTTCCCGTTGGGCATTCCAACTCCAGTTGTACCATCTTCCTTCCAAGATAAAATTCATAACAATAGAATTTGACCTTATATAATAATACGGTCCATATGGAATACAGTCGGAATGTAATAACCTCATTCTAAAATTCTTTTAATAAAAAATGCGGTTACCTATCAGCCATGATCTTAACACAGTTTTTTTATGATAAGATTTTTTCTACGTGCACTTTAAGTGCCCCTAAACTAATTAATATTAAGTATTATCAACTAAATCCTCCAAAAATGAAAAATTTGGATCTTTTTGTATAGATTCGGCTAATTTGGTTGCAAAACTGTTTTGATCCAATGATAATTCATCTTGTAAGTAATGATTGGGCATGACACTATCAAAACGCCACCCAAATGTAGTGGTTATTTGATCTCTTGTCAGCCCAAACTTATGAGCAATAATACATCCTAATCTCCTAAATGTATGTCTTTTCGGAATAACTTTACACCCCGCTTTTTTAGCTGCTTTTCTAAACGTAGTCCACGTGGTGTCCCCATTTACTTGTCCCCAACATGGTCTAGTTTTTCTCCCTGCGTTATGTCCCTTACATCTAAATGAGTCCCAAGTGTCTACACAATCTGTGACAAATGTGACTTTTTTGTGAATGCACGGAAAAATAAAACCAAATTTTGGTCTACCAGATAGTATCCAAAATTCAGTTATTCTATACACAGGACAGAGGTCAGAAAAATCTTGAACTAAAGTAACCCCTTCGTTTCTTTTGCCTTTTGAATTTGCTTTTGACCCCGCTAATCCAAATTTAAATTTAGTTCTAGTTTTAGTTCTAAGTACGCTTAAGGCGTCCCATCTAAGTCTAGAAATATCAACCCACCGCCTACCTGATATAGAACAGAGTAATGCATGCAAAGCGCTTATTTTATTTCTAAAAATCTTTTCATGCGACCATAATTTACCCTGATTATTTTTACGATTAAAATAAAGATTTTTTATTGCTAATCGTAATTTAACCGGGTCTACTGCTGGTGCATGGCCTACTGAAGCATTACTCTGAATTCTATATGTCATAAAAAGGTCAAATAAGTTATTGTTAACGGAATTTCTCAGAGTCACTGATGCTTTAGTGACTTTCAAAATTTCCTTAACAATATTATGGAGATAACCTGAGGACAGTATTGACTGTACTTTGAAATTATGATATTCATAAATGATTTTGGCGCAGGACAGAATATTTTCTAAATTAACTTCTTTATGTTTGAAATAAGTTTCAATTTCTTTCTTATTCTTGGACATTTGACGCCTTAAAAATCATGATTAAAATTCTATTTTATTTTTTAAAAAATCGGATTCTTTAAAGTCGAAAACATTTATGGACTTACCATAATTGTTTCAACCAAGCTAGTTAAATCTTGTTTTTTAACCGTTGCTGATTTTCTCTTAGCAAGTTTCGGGGTTGTTACCTTTTCAGTATTCTTCGCCTCTACACGTTTCTCAAACTTTTTGTTGCCATCTTTTTTGACTCTTTTTGGTTTGGGAGCTTGTTGTTGCTTTGGGACAGTTTTCTGCTGTACTTCACGTTTACCTTTTTTCTGAATCTTTTTGGGTTCAACATTGATAGGTCGGGCTTTCACGTTTGTTGTATACAAGCATACATCTTCGTATTTTTGCTTTGGTAGGGCTCCCAGCTGCTTGTGTTTGTCCATACCTGACAACAACTTACGATTGTCCATCATTTTCGTTCTTATCTCACGATCAAATGGTTCTCTTAGTTGATACATTTCCACATTTCGTTCAAGAAGATTCATGAATTGTTCTTGATGTGGCTTACTCAGACACATCGCCACATCTGTGAGCCCCATTTTTCGTGTATAATGAGGGTCACCAACTTTTGAAACCAGGGTACGATAGACTTCGTCCACATAAGATTTGAGAGCCAGATAATCATCTGGAAGTGCCTCATACAATCTCTGAATCAATACCACCGCGTTCTGGAGATAAAAATCTTTAAGTGTATTTTTCATTAACTTATTTCTAAGAATGACATAAATAGTACTTGGATTTTCTTTTTCTTGAAACAGTTTGAAATCCTCGCAAAACCTTAAAAAATTTTTTATTACAATTTTTCAAGGTTAAATTTTAATTAAAAGTGAATTTTCAATTCCCCACAGTAACTTATAACACAAATGATACTCACATGGGCATACACGACCATCTGATTGTATAATTGACTCCATCAAAATAAACAGTGTTATCCTTCTTTTCTCTTCGTTCTTCAACTTCCGTTTGATAAGCATCCCTTCTTTTACATCGTTTTTCGTAAGTTTCTTGTTTACGTCGACGTACCCCCTTGCGAAATTCATGCTTATCCTTGTAGAAGGCCACTGTATTTTTCAACAGTTTTATTTCCAAAGCTGTGGTGGGTGGACTACCATCAGTTAGTGTTTTACGCTGAAACAATTTTTAATCTTAAGGTTGCTTCCAACATAATTTATTATGATAAACTATCATAATTACCGTTTCGAAATATGCTTGCGCCCTATCTTCCGATTGAACCGCATTTTCATATTCTCGGTACGCTACATCTGCGTCCTCCTCTAATTTTGCCAACATATTATTCGCCTTATGGCCACCAATTTCTTTGTGGACCAAACTAAGTTTTTATATAAATCATTTTCATGATTTTAACTAACCGTTTTTTATGGACATCATCATTGACTACCACCTCAATAGCTTTGAAACGAACCGTTTTCTTTTCCGACATCTTAATCATAACTATATCAAAACCTTTATATTTTGAAACCATTCTTGTATTATTATTTTCATAATAATCTGTCGCACAAATAAACCAGCTTAGTACAGTGAACTGTCCCTATTTTATATCCTAAGAACCATTTGTAATGGTTCATATAAAATTATCCGACTCAGTCTCCCACTTTGTATACAGTAATAAGAATTTTTATAATTTCTTCATTCGATTGACCAAGTCTGCTTCCTCAACTTAAAAAAGAGATTTTTAACGCCTAATATTCCAAAGTAAGGCATAACTCATACGACTTACCAGGCATTTTAATTTTCTTGGCTATTTGCTCATTGCATCTCAATGCCCCGGCCAATGTCTCCCATGTGCCTGGTCCCAATTGACAGCCCATGTCTTCCAACATTGCACACATCTCACTTTCTTCCATCCCTTTTCCCATTACAAATTGAGCCAGATTGTCTGCATTAATTTGTAATTTAGTCATAGGACAATGTCTTTGTACTGTATTTTTCTAAATAGAAATTATTATTTTTAAAAGACTAAAAAATGTAAAATAATTTTAAAAAGCATTATTTCTAGACAATTCTTAGAGAAAAAAATCATTTTACCCTAATTTTTTCTTTCTCCAGAAATGATATAAACCGAGTCCAAAATATACATTCGATTTCTTTCGACTATATATTTCGGATTGGCTTTATGTCATATTTGTCTCAGTTAATTTTCATACCTTTTTTATTTTTCCCAGTTTTCGTGGTTTTTGATTTTCTTTAACCGCGGATTTTCTGGTTTTCACATTTTTTGGTTCAAAGACTTTGACCATAGCATTCAGGGTATCAACTTTATGTTCCTCCTAAAAATTGAAATAATTAATTTTTTCTACAGGAAGAATTTATAAGTTTTAAGCTTAAATAGACTTTTTGTTTTTTATAAATAACAACTTTCAACTTACATTTACGAATGCTGCATTTGCTGCTCGAATTCTTTGTAAAAACAATTCTGCTTGGGTCGCATTAATAGCGAACAATGTCAATCTAACATGATCCAGACTTTGGTACAACCTTGCCAGCTCTTTCGGTGATTTATTTTGGTCTCTGGAAAGATATTCATCTTTCTTAAGGCCAAGGTAACTCATAACTGAATTACTAAATAACAAATCATCCAAAAATTGCTGAAGTCGCGGTTTTCCAAATTCTTTCTCAGTCCATTCTACTGGTAAGCCCCCCGAAACATGCGCCGCTTGTATCGCTTGATCATTGGCTCGACAAACTTTGTCTTTGTATTCCGATAATCTCAATTTAGCAGCGTTCAGTTTCTCTGACCATTCGACTTGCATCTCATTCACCAATTCCTGTTGGAACATTTTAACATTCATTTTATTCGTCTAAATTCATAATTATTAGATAAAGCTTAAGTCATTTCATAATGAACTATTTTGCTGGCAGTAATACTTTGCAGAAGGAAAAAGAATTAATTTTACACAAATATCATCATTTTTCCTTGTCAACAACCACGCAAGTTGTACGCCAGTTTACTTCGTTGCCAATGAGAACCACTGTCAGACCCATTTTGTCAATTGAGGGTCTTACAAAGATCTTTGCATTGGGCAACCAGTATTGAATGTTGACATAATAAGCAAATTGACCATGTTCATTTACCCAGGGATAAAACTTCAATGCTTTAAACGCTATATCCTTTCTGGAGACCAATAAAAATTCATCCTCCGCCTCACAATCCTAAAAAACCGATAATACATTTTTTATATTAAAAAACCTATATTACCTGTAAGGCGGAAGTGAACAAGCCCCACAGAGCTTTTTTGAACATAGCATTCTTTTTGGCTTCTGCTTTTCTGAGTTTGAACTTGGATTCAACTGTTTTTAACCAGAAATCCGGCCATTTCGAATGTTGAATAGTCGCAACATCTGTTTCCATATCATAAACCGTACGATTTTTGAGTTCAAACAATTGGGTCACTGGAAGTGAACTTTGCGAGTCTTCGGAACATTCAGAATCTTCTATTGGTTCCAATTTGATTACTCTAGACAAACTCGGAATGTTTCCTTGATCTTCATCTTGACTACTCATTTCAGCAAGTCTAAATGATTGTTCATTTATTTCCGATTTTAATCTTTTTAAATAATACAGTATGACATATAATTATTCTGTTTATAAAAATCTAGACTATTTATTCGTTAAACACCACTGTATTATTCCCTAACGTAATAATCTCATTTTTGAGCTGTTGAATTTGTTCATCTTTTTCAATGATTTTTAAAGTCAACTTATGGTTGCCCTCAATGAAAATATTCACCAGCCTTTCGTTATCCGAGCAAACCGAACAATCCATTTTTACATTCAAGCTAAATTAATATAATAATATATTAGACTGGATTAATTATGTTATTCAGAAAAACTTAATGGTCACTTTTAGTGAACTTGAAATAAATAAATAATCCAGATTTTTTTATAAAAAGGGGGTTTTTTGACTTCATTCCTGATTTCCCGCTCGTTCTAGCTCCAAGGCATCTTGTAGCTCCATTCTTTTTTGTCTTTCTTTGTCAATCTGTATTTGATAGACACCTTCGACTCTTTCTAACAAGTTGTTTAAGTAATCAATTGAAAGTTTTTGCACATTGTTAATTTCTCGGAGATTCGCTGCTTGTAACGCATATTGTTCCATAATTCGCTCACTACTTCTAATTTGTCTTTGCAGACCAATTATCATGTAGTTAGCAAATTGCAGCTGCTCCTCCAAAGAGATCTCTGGCATTCTAAATATTTTTTTAAAAAATAAGATTGTTTTTGGGACAGTAACACTGTACATAGTAAACATAAAGACTTTAAAAATTAAGAGCCACCAAGTTAATAGATTTCGGCTTAGTATTCCAAAATCCATAAAATAATTGATCCTCAATTTTCAATTGAAATTCTGCAGGTATAATAGTCCGAGGCTTTGTGATTTTTAACTTTCTATTTTTCATTTGTAGTAACTTTGGAACGGCGAATGGAACTTCACTAAATTGATGGTAGACTACCACCATTTTATGATGTCTATAATATCTACTCAAGTGTGTAACCACTTTATTTATTAAATTTTTAGGTGGAAATATAAATAATATTTCCTGTCTGAGTTTTTCTGGGTTCATACTGAAAAAATCAAATCCAATGCATTTTTTATGTTCCGATAAGCCAAAATTAATCCACTTATCGCACTTAAAATTAGCTTCTGATGCAAAACAATCCACTGTAGGCTTAACCTTCAAAAGGCTCATGTCATGAGACCATAAGATTTTTGGATAAAATTCTTCATTCCAGTCAATGAATCTGGATGATTCATCGGCCAGCTGATCATGTGTATTTATCCAATACATGACCAACTCTGCTCTCATCTCTTTTAGGTCCTCATATAATTTTAAAATTAAACGCTGAAGTCTAAGTGTCCGTGAACCCTTTGAGTTATATGTAGCCGTTACATTTTGATTATCGCAAAAGTGTAACATTTTGGTACCCCTCAACTCATCATGAAATTCTTGTAACATCCAAATGATGGCTAATGCTTCCTTAACATATATCGGTAATGGTTGAGTATCTTCATCGAAAAACCATTGTCTCGAGTGTACTTCACCATTTTTACAAAATACCACTGCGCTGGCACTAAAACTACTGGCATCCGTAAAGGTGACCCTATGCGGTAAATCATTAGTTTCAAAATTTTGATTCCAGCAATGACTCATTTGCAAAAAATCTAATTTCAACCACTGTTGTAATTCCTTTCTGAGTTCGTTATCAAATACGACTTTAAATGACGCTGCTGCCTTAATTCTGTTTAAATGCGCTATCTTAGTATTCATTTGTCTGATAAACAATTTAGTCATAGGATTACAAAGGATAAACGAAACACATTTTCCCCTTAATTTTTCTAATTCTTTAAAAGTACACTGATTGTGTCCCAAAAAATTCTGCAACATAATTTTAAATTTATTCCACTTTTCCGGTGGTACCGAAATAGTACATTTGTCCGTATTAAGGTGTAATCCTAAAAAATCTTGTGCTTTTTTAGGGTTAAAATCTGATTTTTGAATAGATATAAAACCTCCTTTTGCTATCACCAATGCCGCTGTCACAAAACTATTTCTCGGAACACCCTTAATCATGGATTTCTCATTGTCAATACAAAGTCGATCATCCAGATATAAATTATTTGTAACCCCAAGCGTTCTTGAATATGACGCTGAAACATAATTTGATCTTTGAAAGCAAGCTGGAATTTTTGGCGAACCAAAAGGTGCCACTCGGTACATGAAAAAATGTCCCTTATATTGAAAAGCGGTAAGTCTTCTTGACTCTTTACCCAGTAATACCAAATGAAAGCCCGATTTGTCATCAGACTTGGTCAAAAGATCATCCTTTTCAAGTATTTGAAGGATACCATATAAATCCTCAAGCTTACAAGGGAAGCTATAGCCTTCTATGGCTTTTTCATAACCACCATCATGACAAAGTCTCGGTTTTTTAGTTGGATCTGGTGGTTCACCACCTGGTAACTGAACGTTAGCCAAAACTACTGGTGTACATAAATCAGGTAATTCTCCTTCGTCCATCATAATTATGGCCCCATTATTTAACCACTTATCTATTGTTTTTTCAATAAGTTTAGCTTGTGCTTTTTCAACCGCTTTATTTGTTGGAATAATGGGTGGATATTTCCAATTTTGGGACTTAAATTCAAACCAGACCGGCGTAAATTTTATTAATGGATACCAAGTTTCAAAATTCTGTTCTCGTTCTGGGAAAAAATGTAATGCTTCCGCCGCCGAACGCTTTCTATTTTCTTTCTTAATTTGACGAACCCTCTTTTTAAAACCCTCAATTTTATCCGTGATGATTTTACTTTGTTCAATAACATTGACCTCAGAAATTTTTCGTTTATGAATTTCTTTAATAAATTCCACGTGTGGCCTCGGAATCGTATGCATTTCCCCTTTTTTTCTAAACTCATTCTGAATAAACGTCGGTTTATCTTGCAATGTTTCATACAGATCAACCCCTCTATGAAAATCGTTTGAAGCTCCATGTTTATTCGCTAATCCTTCCATTTTATGAATCATCATAAATGCTATCTGATAATAGTCAGCATAAGCACCACCATAAAAGTCATCCTCATGGCGAAAATAAAGTTTCGACCAGTCCGGATCTACTTTGGCTTCCATGATATCATGGCTCAAATCAAATAATTCATAACTATATTTAAGCCATTCGTCATAAAGATAAGGACCTTCAATACGACCTTTAAACCTAGTTGCTACAAACGCACCATTTTTATTCACCGGTCTGACTGATCTAGGTCTAAATTTCCTCTGGTACAAAAAATCATTGTCCCATCGCCTCCTATCAATATCTTCACATTGACAGTTATACCACCCTCGAATAACACAGTCACACGCTTGTAAATTTGAATCTAATAGTTTCGCGTTGTCCGATAATTCCTTCCAACGTGCCCAATCCGATTCCTTCATCTTAATGTGAAATTTTAACCTTAATTATTAAATGATAACTCATTCCTAGGTGAACTTAACAGTTCCCCAACCCTCACAGAATAATTCCTGAATCTTTCCTCCTTAAGATTCAGAATCTTCAACTTCTTCATACTGAGGTTCCTCCTCCAATTCTTCATCTGGTGAAACATCAGCTTCATATTCTGGAGTCAACTCCCTCTTTCGTTTGGACCCTTTCTTTTTTCGTTTTTTAACCACTCGAGTTTCTTCTTCTGATTCAGAACCAAAGATTTCTTTCAGATTTGAAGCATCTGGTCTTTTGATGATTCTTTTGACTTGCTATAGAAGATTAAAAAATGATTAAAATGAGATAAATGAGGCTTTTAATTAAAATTATGATGATTTTAATCTTTCCTTTTCCATCTGGGTTCCTATTTCTGGAAACTGCATTCGATAGTTCTTGGGCAACCCCTTAAAGAATGGGACCATTGCTTGTTCCGCCGATAACAGCGGCTGAAGTTGATGACCCTTGAACTTGATCATCTCCCTCTTTTCCATTGTGATACACCACCAATCCCCAATAGAAGATGGTAAGATACCATTGATTGCAATTCGTGTTCTCTCAAAGTCACCATTTGCATTCAAAATTTTTGTAGCTTAAATTATTTGTTTAATATTATAAAAATTTATAAAAACAAGGGTCATTTACTAATGAACTTACGTAGCGCAACAATTCTTTCAAACTTTGTTCGTGACTTTTCATTGGAATTTTCTTTTGCCCAACCAAGTTCTAACAAAATACTTCTCAGCAGTTGAGCATCCAACATCAATTGTTCAATAGAATTGACCGTTAAATTTGTCACTGCCTATAAATTTCAAGTTTTAAATTTTTTCAGGATTAATAATTATTTTTTAATTATTTTACCTTTGCAACCAGTTCCCAGTATTTATGCATGAAAAGTTGAGATCTCCATGCCACAAATTCATGGTACTCTTCAAACACCCCTCTTTTATTGAGTTTGGTTTTTAACTTCTGGTAATTTTCTTGCCATAATTGCTCATGTTGTTGCCAGTCTTCAGGACTTGGCTGGACATCCAATGACAGCATTTTGTAAAAGTCAGAGCCCATTGGTGACTTAACAAATTCCAGAAAAGACATCTGGGCCAGATCCACTGGACCTCCATCTTGACCAGCCACTCTTGACATGCTTAAATTTTTATTTCACTTTTTGTTTAAACTTGACAAGTAATCTTATTTATTAAAAAATTTTTACCTTGACACATTTTCCAATTTTTTTAGTAGTTCACCATGTGATTTGACTTTTTCTTGAAGTCGATGAAATGACATTTGTCGTTTTTCATCTTTGGGATCCACTTTTTGGTTAGCTTCTTTTACTACCCCTACATCTTTCTGTATTTGTTCCAACATTGAAACAACCTAGATTAATCATTAACCTTTTTTAAGACTATTTTAATTTTTAGATTACCTTAGCTTGCATGATCTCATTAGTTTCCTTTTCAAAAAGAGTTTTAAGGTCTAATTTGAAGAGGTACGCTCCTTCCGGACTATGGGTAAGTATCTCGCTTAACTCAAGTTTTTCCAGCATTATGGACAGATATTCTCTCGTGGCATGTTCTAATCCTTCGACCAAGAATGCTAATTTTTCTTCATCCAATGCATTTCTGCATTTTTTGATTAACTCATTAGCCGTAGCTGTGATCGTGGTAAACGTTCTCTTTTTGCCTATAACCTCAGCAGGTGCCATGCCTTCTGTATCGGTCATAATAATTTATCACGTATTTTAGATTTTTTCAGAAAAAATAAAAAATTCTAATTACTTTTTGAATTCTATTCTTGGTACACTGTCAGTGTCACGTGGATATGGCTAGAATTTTTGTTCAGCCAATAAGCATGCTGAAAAATTTTAGAACCTACCGAAATCGTCAGATCTTCTGTCTGCCTTAGGTAAATCTACCTCCACTTGTCTACCTGCCACCCCGAAAATTTTTAATTCGGAGTGATGACTCATTTAAAAAATTTTTCCTAGTTTGAAAAATTTTCAAAAACACAGTCTAGCCACCACTTTTCACAAAAAATATTTTTTCACGCTTCCAAAGACTGATATTCTGAAACTTCAAGCTTTATCCTAACTTATAAGTCATGCCATAAAAACACATTAACACAATTTTTTATGAAATATAATTTTTATTTTAACTAACAGTTTGGGTCGAAATCAGTTAGTTACTTTCATAATTTTTGATTACAAGTAAAATTTATATAACAAAACATTTTTTCTTTGGAAAACACTTGGGTCAATATCATTGAACTTCATTTTGTTTTGGCATTTATTCATCCGTCATCAGCATCAAATTGATAATGAACTCATGCCATTTGGTGGGATGACTTGTAATTTGAATTGGGAACTTGAAAATCAACGCCCATCGAAGAATCTTAATTATTTATTATTTTTTGTTAATATTCCTATAGGAAACTTAAATTACTCTTAGTAAATTATTTTACCTTAGGTTTGATCATTCGAATTCTTTCAAATTTGAAGAGAGTGTTTAACCATCCCGCCACTTTAATTTTTTGTGTATTCGTAAAATGTTTATCCCAGGGGTCCATGAATAAACATTTTTCATGCACTGCATTTGGTACAGAATCACTGTCCTTGAGTTGGAAAATCCAGTCCTCGAATTGCTCGTATGAATTAAACCATTGCAAATCCGCCAAAGGTATTTTCGACAATGAATCAATTACTTTCGCCCCTTTTTCAGAAAGTTTTGTTACTGTTGATAAAAACCTTTCGAATCTGGGCCCAAAAGTATTCGTTTGTATTAATGACTCAGACGACGTTTCTTTGACCAACTTGACCGTGGCTCCAAGCTGTCTTTGCACACTTTCTTGTGCTTGGACAGATTGCGTAGGTTGATGTGTCACATGTTTGAACCTAGTACCTTTTCCATATCTGTTTGGATCACGTACTGGATCTTTCATCTTTTCACTATATCCTTCGTATAATGTCGGTACATTTTCGATGTCCACAGTAAAGATTTCATCCGCCCCGATTTCTTTTTTCACCGCATTTGATTCATAAAAACGATGCGATGAATACGGAAATTTCAAAATCCAATCTTCTTCGAAATTAACATTGTTTCTTCTGAAGAGGAATCTTTCTCGAGTTGGATTTTGAAAAGAAGCCAAAATTGGGTACATGTATTCCTTTATATCATCCAAATACTGAGAATCAGGTTCACCATCATAATGATCCAGAGGCTGATCCATTGAAACCACAAAATGCACCTTCTCCATTTTTGGTGACAACGGAAAAATTTCCGTACCCGCCAGGGGTGGGCACAACAATCCAAAACACGGAAAATATTTGCCTTTGAACATGGCTTTCTGTCTTCTAGGCATATAATTGGGCAAATCAGGTACCTTTTTATAATCCAGATCTTCCATGGCCCCTGGATTATAATATGGTCTTTGAATAACTGAGGAACCCATAGTACTTGATCCTATGGTTGACCTGTCATCTTTGTGCACTAACTGTGCCCCTTTTCTATTTGGAATCAAAGATTTTATGCTGTTATCACCTAGTGCACTTTCCGGTGTGCCCACGATTTCGTCCATTTGTTGTTCATTGGACACGCATCGTAATCTCTGATTCAAATCTGCGATATTTTCATCTTGGAAACTCTTAGGTCGAAGTCTAATCGAACCATCAACTGACTCAAACTTCTCCATCGATCTTCTGGCTGCTCGCTCCCTAAAGTATAATTATAATATTTTTTATATTTTTACTACATTTATAACCAGGGAAAACTTACCTCAGTCTAATTCTGAGTTTATTCACTTTTCCTGTCGTAGTTGAGGCCACGTCAGAACCCAGTACTAGCTCATCAGTTTGTTCTTCTTCTGATTCGTCATCATCTGAGTTATTTCCTCTGTTATGAAGTACTCGAGCTTTTCTGACTGCTTCTGTTAGAAAATCAAAATTTTCAAACGAAGTATCACTTATAGTGCCAAATTCATGCGCACATTTGAACATGGTTTTTTCTTTTTCTCGCTCCAAATATTCTTCATCAGCCGTATACTCACCTTTCAAATTTAGTTGTGAAACTATATTTGTCAGGCGATTTGTATTAATGGTCCAGTAATCTTTTAAATCTGGCCGTTCACTTTTCTTCAGCAGCTGTAATTGAACCCCTTTTCAAAGTTAAATTTACTATTTTGATTACAAAATAACTTATAATCCTAGTTAATGAAAAAAATTTTTAGAACTTTTCCTGATCCGTATCTGAATCTTTGAAAAGTCTTCATCGGAAATTCTTGAATCAGTGCTGAATCACAATTTTGAAAAAATTGGCATGATTCTTTCAAAAATTCTTCAGTGCAGTTATACTGCCCCAGTATGACCCTCGAATTTCCCGGATCTTCATTTGCAACCAGCTCTGGCATTGTTGCCATAAGATGTTCGAATTCTAATCCGGCCAATTCTAGCGCTTCAAACCATTCCAAATCCAATACTTCCATCAGTCGCTTTTTTCTTTGCCTAAGCCGATCCTGATAAGCACTTCCGTCTTCAACTGGATACCTCACTTTCTTAAGTGGAATAATCTTCTCATTTTCCACCTCCAAATCCTAAATATTTTATAAAGAATTTTTACTGAATTATGCCAAAGAATTTTATTACTAAGGGACAATTTTAATTGTACTTCTTGTTAAAATCATTTTACCTGAATAATTTGGACCACCCCAATTTTACAATCGGGTCTCAATGGTGCTCCCCTTTTGATTGAACCTGGGAACACTGTTTTCGCATGTCCTGCTTTTGGTGTACCTCTATCAAATCTGATTTTCTTTCCCGCGGGAGTAAACTTCGGCCGTTGAAAATAATTTGGAATAGAATTTCCCAATTGACATAATGCTGAAGTTATTTGGACATTTCCCTCCATTGCAACCAGATAATTAAAGAACGGCACCGTCAAATCTTTTCTCAGGACTGTTAGGTCCACCACATTCGAACAGATATCATTAATCTCCGATCTGTATTCGAATTGATCCCTTTCCAGTTCAGTGTATGAACTTCCAGGTTGTGTCATTTTCGGTCCAGGTCTTCGATAATGAGATTTCCCTATAATCATAATTTATACTTATATTATAAATTGTACAAATCACATACCTTGCTGTGGTTTAAAAGTAATATGGAATATATTTGCATTTTCATCCAAATAATCCATATATGTGGGTCGCTGTTTGCGAACTGAAAATAATTTGAAGTGTTCTTGTACTGGCTTGAATCTTTCTACTGATTCTTCTAACAATGAAGCTGGGATTGGTGCTTGTAATGCTGCCGTTTTCCTAAAGTCCACACTCAGTGGCCCTGTTCCAGTTGACACAAAAAATAGAGCAACACCAAATTGTTGTAAATAATTCGCCATTTGGATTTTATGTAACATGGTCTTGTCTAATAGTCCCAAGTGAAACATTGCCTGTCTATGCGCTTCCCTGTCCGCTTCATGATCCCAATTTTTCGTATATTGCCGTTGGCGCTGTTGCGTCCGCGAATGAGTATTCTTCGACGATAAAGTTCCAATCGGAATTTGACCATTCAAATACTTGATTTTTTGATCCAACCATTCTTGAGTTAAAATAACATTATCTTTGTTTTTTAACTTTAGGTCACTAAGTGAGTGAACCGGTGACTGAATGACTCCATTTTCAACCATTTGAATGACTTCAAATTGTTCTGTATCTTTATAAATCCAAGCAATATCATTCTTGGATTCAAATCGAGTACTTCTACAATTTTTCGCCCTTTGAATGCAGTTATTATGGAATGATTCCTGGCTGATATAAACTGCCGCGGCGTACTCATTTGAATGTGTTGGATCCGGATCCATATACATTGTGGGGGTTAAATTGTTCGCCTCCCCAACATTTGGAGCATTTAAAGGTGAAAAGGGATGATCTCGCAATTTATTGATATCTTGTTTCGGGAATTCCTTAGAATAATGTTTTAGTTAATTTATAATTAAGAAAATTTTATAATTTGTTTTACCTTACTGAAATCATCCAAATATGGAATTTTCCACACTTTTCCTTCTGTATTTGTGGACTGAGTAGATGGGGTACTAGTACCATCCATTTTATTTACATCAATTGTAAGTGCTGGGGCAATTGGAATTGACCTTTTTGACATATCTTTGAGTATATCCGTCACACAACCCATTGGTTTGTACGAATAACGAGATGTGATGAACTTATCTTGATCCACAATATCATCCGCATTCAACCAACCTTGGTAAACTCCTAGTTTCCCTAGTAAATACGGCAAATATCTTGTCCAATTTGATTCCAAATCAAAAGCATAAGATCGCATCATTTCCTAAATTATTTTTTCCAATCATAATCAGTAACTAAATAATACCTTTATTGCTAAAAATGAATGACGCCATTTTTCTTTGGAGATCGTTTTCACATTCGGGAATCTTTTTCTAAATTCCTTATCGTCAAAATACGGCAATGTTGATAAGTATCCCTGTTTGTAAGTATGATCACATGCTTCTAATAACTTTTCTAAGCCCATCATACTATGTTTGAAAGCCGGATTCGCTCCTTCCGAGGATGGAGAATACTCCACAACTTCGTCCAGTTTTTCTGGCCCAATATGAATTCGGATAATCCCCTAAATAAACAGTTTAGTATTACCAAATCTTCAGACCTAATTTATTTTTTCATAAATTATTCAACCCTACTTTCAAAATCTTCCTAGCACACCTGGTTCATTTTTTATGATTTGCAATATATCGACAAAAAATCCCAAATGAGGAGGATCTCGAGATGGCTTAGTTGTTAAAGCATCTGTGTTAACCAGCTGGTCATATTCTCGAGGTCCAGGGTTCAAAACCCACCGGCTCCGCTGAGTCGTAATCAACCCCTATATAATTAATCATCACAGATGTGTTCCAAAGTTCAACCTCTTCAAAGTTCACGAAGTAAATATATATGAAGTTAGTGCAGTAAAAAAGGTCGAGATTAACAACTTCTCCCTTTTTACTTACTTTTTTACTTTATTATACTATGGTTAAATAACGTTTACCCTCATAATTACTCTAAAGCCTTTAGTTAAAAATATTTTTTACCCCTCATAACACCAAAACTTACTTTTGCCAACGAGCATCCTCTCTTTGTAACCAAAGATCCTATTTCTTTAATAAGTTTCAGATCATCTGACCCATCTTTTGAGTGTTTGATGCACCTGTTGGTTTCTTTCACCGATGGTTCGTTACAAAATTGTTGGGCTTGCCAGTCATATCCAAGACAAGCTCCAGTGTTGAACCGAAACAAGGTCACATTTGGAACATTAAATCTTTCTGATAACTGATCTTCAGTCCAGTTATTTGAACTTTTTAATGTATTTTCCATCTCCTGTAGTTTCTTGAAAAGAACCGGGTCATCTTCGATATTTTGTTCCGCTCGTCTGAAACATTCCAACTCAGAGAAATGCGACACTGGGCAGCTGAATTGCGATTCGCTGAATCTTGGTACTTGTGCTGATCCCAATGATGACAAGTTGAGATCTCCAAGTTCACTAATGATTACAGCCAAATCCGAATCATTATTATTAAACAAGGCCTTAGCCAATTTAATTTCGTCCACTTGAACCTGATCTTTCCAAATTTCCTCTTTCAGACTAGATTTGGAAATCTCTTCTACCATAAGTTTTAAGTATCGTCCATTTTGAGTGGCCTTCTGTTCATTTGACATTGAAGATGCGATAGAAGATTTTATTTTGTCCGAGAATTTTAAGAATTCTTTCAGCAATCCCCTATCATGAACTCTTTCATTTCGAGCTTTGATTTCCAGCTTCATCTTGAGTACGATATCTTCGTCCCATTGAAAAATCTTGACAAGTTTCTTCGTGATTGTCCCTAGAAACTCATTTTATAATTTGTTAAAAATTTATTATACAAAATTTTATTTAACTGATTTTAATAATTACCTAATCCTGCCAAGATCGGATACATTCTCAATGATTGTTCTGATTGAGTCATTAAAGCAGCCAAGATACTCATAACCAATTTATGAATGCCTTTTTGAAAACCTTCATCTTCCCTCTTATCCCAGAACATGCTATGAGTTTGTTGTATAACATTGACATGCCTATCCTTTTTGATATTATACAGGTAGGCTGACAGCAACACCAACGGTTGAACTCCTTGCTTGTAATTCGGAAATCGGTCCAATTTATTGGCCTTATCGTTTAAAAGGGGAGCAAATTTTTCAAGTACAAACTTCTTCATGGCTTCATCCGTTTTAATATTCGCCAACTCATTTACAAAATCCAATGAGAATAATGCATTTTCGACATGCGACATAATCAAGCCCAAGGTCATTCTTACAACATTGATATACACTAAGGTCATTGCTGCGTTATCCTTAGCCTGTTGTGTTGATTCTTGAATTTTCGATACAGCCATAGTATTGACAAACTGCCACAAGGCTTGTGTATATGCTATATCAATAATCTGGAATAACACTTTTTCTTGGGTCGCTATCTCAGCGAACTTTTGCCAATGCTCTGTTGTCGCTTTGAAATAATGAAAACGATGACCAGACTCTTTAGCTTCCTTAAAATTTAATGTCATAAAAAATTTTTCATACAGACTTTCGGTCTTTAGCATTTTACCTTATTTCCAAGAATCGTCCAAAGGAAATTTTCAGCTTGAGGCGCCCCTGATTGCATTGGAATGCGATATTGAGTTCTTATTTTTCTGCCCTCTACCTCCACCTTGAGCAATTTATCGATGAAATCATCAATATGTTCTTGGTTGATTCCAAAACGGGTCACTTTCGAGTGAACTACAGTATTAATGGCCACGGTATGTTCAAACTGGATTCCATTTCCCAGATTGAAATTTACTGTCTTTTCAACTCTCCTAAAATAATTCCCATTACTAGGTTTCTTTTAACCGATCACTAATTAAACACAATTTTAACACTCACGTGAGGGCATCTTTGAGTAACACCAATTCAAACTCCAAAGGAGCTTTGAAGTCCAGTAACACTGGCCTATCAGACGTCATCGTTTGATTCTGTTGCTTCATCAGAAACGCCATCAGCGTCTTATCCCCTTCTGCCACTTGTTCTATCGTGGGAAAGTCATATCTAGCCAAGGTAGAAACTGATTTACCCAACATCAATTGGTGAAATCGATATTGACGCAATAGTTCTTTCTTTTGCGAATCTCGATTTATTTGCAGTCCTTTCTCCCCTGCCACTTGACAACAAGTTTTCAATTTTTGTTCATCAGTGGACTGGTCTACTAATGCAAAAATTCTAGCTTTATGCATTTTCTTCGATCTAAATACATGATGTTAACGTATAAATCGCCCTTAAATATTTTAAATTTCAAATTTTTATACTTTCCAATGTATTAGAAAAACCTACCTTCGATTTAATGATGCTCGATTATCCTTTACAGCTAATACGAATGAATTAAATCTTTCATCTACTGCTCCTCCCTGCATGATTTTCAATAAAGACGCTACTTCGAATTGAAACTCTTGCAGCTTCGTATCATGTGCCACTGCTAGATACTTGACCACATTAAGTTCACTTTCAAGTGACCCACTTGTAATCGTCAGTTTTATGACAATCATATTTGAAAGATCGTAGATAAGGTCGAACATCTGAGTATAATCCCTCTTGGAGTCCGTCATCAGGTAGTTACCTTTCGACGGGTCCGGATTCTCTGGTTCATGATCGATGACCAATACACAAGATGTAGCCGCAGGGTCGTTTTCATCGAACTCTTTTGGTGGTAATTGAGTAAATGATAAACCCCTTTCCATTGACATTTGGGCCGGAGTCGCTTCATACGTCGACGCCGTCATAAAAGTCAGGACTTTTTTCTCCAGGGCTTCCCGGATATCCCCTTGATTTTTCACGACATTCCCCGTTGTAACCACTAAAATTCTAATTAGTACAGTCACTACTCTCTTCTCAACTTACTTTCTTTGATTTTATTTATCCAAGAAAAAAAGTTTTGAATTTAATAAATTTTATCAAAATTGAGCTCCTTTCCCAATTTTGAAAAATTCAAACTGATTTGACAAAAAGTGTTTTTCGTCAAAAAATATTTTTCGTCACCTGTTCTAGAAACTTTTAATCCGATCACGTGACCAAAAAATATTTCGATTGCAAAATTTTCAAAAAATTTTAAATTTTTCCAAAATTTTTGCCTCTAGAATAATTCTAGCACTAATAGTCAACTTTAAGTTGCCCAAATTTACATCATTAGTAACTTATGACTAACCTTGAACCCCCATATTGGGTCAAATCTTCGATTTCCGTTTCTAAACCGCTTTAGTTGTTCTAGAAACTCTATCTTTTCTGACAAGTGAAATTTTTTGATTTTTCTCAAATAACTCTAACTGAGTAAAATCAATAATTTTTCCTAGCTTTATATGCAAGGTCCTCATCATCCGAAACCATCTGATAATCATATTATCTTTTCAATTCCGTTTCTGAATTATTCTTAAAACTTGAGGTTAGAGTTTTTCTGAACAAATTCAGTTACTGTATAATAATTTGAAAAAATCAGCTGTGGTTAGGCTTCATTTTTTTACTTAAAGTACACTAACAGTGTCCATTTATATACAGTATTACCCTAGTTTATGGAAGGATTTAGTAATTCTTTCACATAAAAAAGGTAAAACACCCATCTTTGTAACCTTATGAATCTATTTAAACTAACAAATAGACGATAAAGGTACAATTTACAGTACAAAACTGTACTCATAACAGGTGATTTCAAGCATTAATTTCTGCTGTTACCCAATGTAACCAGATTTATGAATCTTGAACTTTTTATAGGAAAAAAGCCGTATAAAATAAATAATTTATAAGATTTAGTGCGTAGGCTGTTTTCTCTAAGAATAATGATTAGTCATAGCTGGGGGATTAGTCATAGATTTTCGGATAGTACGTAATTTATTATGAGACGGCAGTATAAAAAAG
>SCLD01141982.1:0-23018 GCA_004367895.1 Oikopleura longicauda
CTTTTACTTTCACTGCCCACACAATAAAAACCCTAGAAACCTCAAGCTTAACATTTTGTATTCTAATAACTCTGACTCATTACAAGTTTAGAGAAACACCCACGCATCCAAATTTATTTTTTGTGTCTTTTCCAAATATTGGAATTCTGTTATGTTTCTCATATAATATTAAACTGCATAAATAAGTTCTCGTCACGAGATCATTCTTTCCGAGGAATTATCTATTTCGTCGGTGTACATCACAAGTGTTAAATTATTAACACAAGTATGATGGTATTGAAGGTACCTAATGATAATCATCACTCAGCGTACTTCACAAGATTACCTCCCGGGACTATCCACTCCTGGGATAATCATCAGAATTAACCAGTATCTATGGATAATTCTGAAAAATTCTCAATCATTGAATATTCTCATGTTTAGACTGGAAATTATCAAATTTTCAAAATTCGTGATCAAAAATCAAGATTGAGGCCTCATAAAGAGTTGAAATTACTGACTAACAAATCAGTAAGAGTAAATTCTCGTGAGGAAAAACATCGAATTGTTAAAAGGTGAGCCTGAATAATTGTTTTTCGATCAAAACTGAGAACAATAGTTATCTCTAGAATATAATAATAGAGCGCAAAGGCATGACACCGTAAAGGTGACGTTTTTTAATCAAAAACGGCGAAATAATCAGTCGTTTTAAGATTCTAGAACGTTACGAAAAATTATTTTTTTATCAAAATTCGAAAAAATAATTTTAGTTTAATTTTTACGAAAAAGGGAAAGGAGCTCTTTTTAGTTAAAAATTATGAGTTCCGGTAAACCTAGTAAGTTAAATAAAGAATTTCCCAAGTAGTGGAACTTAAAACTTGGGTTAAAAAAGGAGCATGGAAATAACACTAACAAATTACCTAGTCAAAACTTGAAAAAATTGTGGCGTTATGAAAGGACTCGTTTCGAGTTCAATAAAAGGGGAAGGAAAAACTTTAAAGTATAAATCAAACGTTTTTCCGAGTTAATACCCTGTTAGGACTTTTCACAGAAAAATTCAGCATGCTGAAGGCCCGCGTTCGAAATTTATGATTTGGGTCATAGCAAAATTTTCTATGATTAGAAATGGTCGCCTGGATGGCTAAGAGGTAGAGCAGCTGCTCTAAACATCTGGTAATATCCGGGGGGCCAGGGTTCAAAACCCATCGGTTCCGCTGAACCGTTCTTAATCAAATATATATATAATTCCATCAAATGTGTTCATATAGTTCAAGTTCTATAAGTTCAGAAGGCGTGTGTCGATCTAAGGATCACACAAAAGAGGGTTGAGAGATAGATCTTCTCCCCTTTTTTAGAATAAGTATGGAAAATTGTATTTTTTAAGAATTCTAAAAATTATACGGGTCCAAATGCCAAGCATAATTCAGGAGAATATATAGAGTTAAAACTAAAAGAACTCGTTAAGAGTACATCTGTATTTTTGTTTGCAACAAAACAGAAAAAACCATGTTTATACATGTTATCACTGGGGTTAAAAATTAAAAATATGACCTAGGATTAAAATAGACCCAAAATAAAGTCATAAGTTAAATATGAAAGTGGATTCCGAAAAATGGAGATGAAATAATTTCACCATAAAAATTTCAGCTCCTGAAACCCACGCATTAAGAAATTTTGATTTGGAATATAGCAATAAAACAAATCATCATGAATGGTCGCTCGGATAGCTCAGGGGTTAGAGCAGCTGCTCTAAAACACCTGGGTAACATCCGAGAGGTCAGGGTTCAAAACCCGACGGTTCCGCTGAACCGAATAATCAAATATATAATAAAATCATCTAATGAAGTTCATATAGTTCAATTCTATAAGTTCAGAAGAAATATCGATCGTGGCAGATCAAAAAGGGTTGAGAATGAGATCATCTCCCCTTTTTTGTCATATAAGTGATAAATTACAGTCGTAGACAATGTCATGAGTGATATTTATAACTGTAGCTATGAAAATTGAATAGTACTCGTTACGAGTTCATAATGAACTATATATCTAAGGACTATAATAATAGTACTAAGCATAATCCTTTTGTAATAAAGAAGTAAAAAGTTAAAAAACAATAATGGCAAAATATCAAGTTCAAAATAAGTCATCCCTAAAATTTGAAAAATATTTCAAATTAATGAGAAAATTTGAATTAGCCCAAAAATTTTCAGCTCCTGAAACCCACGCATTCATATTTTTAGATTTGAGATATATCAAATAAAAGTTTCTTCACTAATGGTCGCCCGGATGGCTTAGGGGAGAGAGCAGCTGCTCTCAAACACCTGGGTAATATCCGGGGGGTCAGGGTTCAAAACCCGACGGCTCCGCAGAGCCGAATTAATCAAATATATATGTAAAATCATACAATGAGTTCATATAGTTCAAATTCCATAAGTTCAGAAGAAAATATCGATCGTGGCAGATCAGAAAGGGTTGAGAAAAAGATCATCTCCCCTTTTTTAATTAAATAAGAATTCGTAACGAATACATGAATAAAAAAGATCCTTTTTCTGAAACAAATGGAGACTAAAATTTAATTTTAGCCGTCATTGGTCGTGTGAACACAAAAGTTCCCAAAATGACCAGGGAAGACATCCGAGAAGATTTGGAAAAATCCATCCTAACCTACATGCTGGCTTCCACCTACGAGGCGTTACCTAAGCAATTGTTACTGGAAAGGGGAATTACATTTACCCCACTTCCGTCCAAAGACTTCGATAACGAAGACCCTGCGTCAAAATCAAACATCTTAGTGATAGATTTTGATGATAAGGATCCATCACCTGCAAAGGGGAATCTACTCATGACAGATTCCAAAAAAGATTTTTCACAAATGTTCGATTTGCTTTTCGATCTCACGAAAATGATGGTACTGAAGTTGAAAATCAGTTCAGGATCAGTGTCAAGTGATCGAAACATTGAAAAATATCTGGTGGTGAACAAGGATGTCACAATGCAAGAATTTTATTATGAGATAACGGCATTGATGAAAATTATGAATGCGGGAACCATTCGTAAATGCTATAACTCGTTCGTATTGGCAGTCCGAGATAATCGGTCACATGAAATAAGAGGGTAAGTTTTCACTGATATAGACGATCATAAAAGTAAAATACTACATTTAGAGCGTCCGAAAACCAAAATTCCAGAATTTTCAAATTAGTTGATCAGGCCACAGACCAAATGAAACTGAATGAAGTGAAAGCAGATGCTCAAGAACAACATTTAGACTTCAATGACGAAGCCAATAGAAATAGTTTTCTTCAATGGCATGACTTCAATCAAATCAAAATTTGTCAAAATATCAAAATTTTGGACAAACATGATTTCCCGACTAAAGACGAAATCCCAAGTCGAAACGCAACATTGTTAGCGTTTCTTATGAGACATCAAGCTAAAATGTTAGCCTCTGATAAACCAGTCATGATTGATTTCAAAGTACCATTAGAAATGGAATTAATACTGCTAAGGGATAGTCAAATGTGAGTAATCTTAGTGAACAAATTATTCTCAAGGAATAAAAACCACTTTTTATTATAACTTTGTAATTTTTTAGACCGTCGGAAGTTACCAGCCAATTTATGATCGGAAATGACCCGAACCAGAAACTAGACACTTTGGTTAGAATTAATACAATTTATCCAAGTTGTAAAACTAGATTTGGAATTGATCAAGATCAAATTGAACGATTTATTCAAGCAATGAAAAATCTTGAGATTGAAGGTAAAAAAGTTCGAACCAGATACGAAATACCAATGACCACGGGGGCAGTTCAAGCGGAAAATTTCCTCTGGACAATCCTGGGCAACAGGGTAAGTACCTAAACGCATAAGAAAGAACTCGTTACGAGTACTAAAAAATTCCCAAAATACTAGTTATCATATAAGTATAATTGTTTAAGGAATCAAAAGAAGCTGGACACCGCTTTCAATATTTCAAACCAACAAATCATCACTGGTTGAAATTGGCACAAATTGTTAAAGAGGAAAAAGGTTTTGAAAAAATTATTGATTTGGCTTATTCTCAGTCCCTATGGCAGTTTACAAACACGTTAGCTGTCACGGAAGTGACGGGGTCAACTCAACAGGCCAAAGACAACGCTGCCATGACTTTAGTCTACATAAACGTAGTCCGATTAATTCTAACAGTCCTTCTGGAGAATACGAAAGATCAAATTCTTCCATTGGAGTTTATGAATAAACTGGCAAAAGCTGATTCAGATGATAAAATGAGAAGTTTAGTCAAATCGGAATTTTTACCACTGTTGTTAGATGATGAAGGATTAATTGCAAAATTACCATCATTTAAAGAAGCAGAAACACCGCTTCAACAACTGATTCAGTTTCTGGAAAGTCGCGGTCTAACGCGTCATAGAATGATCATCGAAAGAACTTTCAAAAAATTTGGAGATCATCTAGATGATCAAAAGTTTATGGATGGAATGCATAGTATGATCATGAGTATGTTAGCAGCAATTTTCACACAACCGAAATTGGTGCTCAACATGTTTCCAATACTGGCAACACTTGGTAAGTATAAAAAATTTTTTCCAAGGCCTAAAATATTAAGTATATTTAAAACTCAAAATAATAAAGTAAAAAGAAACTGTTACAGTTACTAAAGAAAATTATTTCAGGATCAGTTACAAAACGATTACAGAAGACATGTAACTGGGATGAAGACATGGTTGAAAAAATGGAACGAGAATGCGGGGCCAAAAATGAAAAAATTTACGATCCTGGCCTCTTTGAAACCTTTTTCAATTTTGCACGTACCGATCCTACCGGTTCTCTATCAAAACAAGCAGCTGACCTAGCGGCAAAAAACGGGAGATATTTCAAATTGATGATAAAGGAATTAACCCAAGCTCATCTTGATAGACATTGGTGGCAAGGAAAAGTTGAAACGAATGAAATTCTTTTGGTTAAGAAATTATTCAACAAAAAGGACTCGGATGCAGCCATTATTACGAGTGAAATCGCGGACTTACATTTGTCATCACTTGGAACTTCGCAAGTTCCAAGATTTGATCCAGATTGTTTTAGCAACCCGGTGTCCCGGTTTTCGGATCTAGAATGTGTAAGACGTATGGATCAGGCCATAGAAGATGATCCGATTCTCAAACAGAGATTAGAACAAGCGGAACAAGAACTGGAATTGTCAAATCAGTGGTCAGATAATCAACTATCTACACAGTTTTCGTTACCAAATGTGGCCCTATTCTGGTTCAATACAGGTGCTTGTTTGGGATATGATTTCCAAGCCCAGACTTTCTGCAATGAACAGGCAATGGCAAATTCGAATACATGTATTCGACATGCGGACGAAGCACATAATAATCTACGATTAATTAAAGAAATTGGAACTGAAACGTCCACAAGGGCATCTTCAATCTCAAAATCGTCAATTCGTCGTCACATAAGACCAGGACAACTGGACAAAATAGTGGAGTACGCTCCGTGTCATGAAGGAGCCCTTCCACACTTCAAACATAGTACAAGAAATCTGGAATTGCTCTTAGAAGCTTGCTATGCTACATTCAAGAAGGGATATCTGATTAACATTCCAAGATTCGGAGATGAATTCTTCAGGGAAAAGTTCCCAGATGCAAAAGAAATCACCACTGAAAGATGGAGACATTCATATCTGGCAATGAAGGTAAGAAAGCTAGGTCAAGTTACTTGATCATATAATTCTGGATACTTTATACAGATCAAAAATAACTTATTACTGTATTAAAAAGTAATTTTTCAAAAAATTTATTATAAAATAAAAATCAAATTATGTTTAAGGAAACCATGCGATCATATGCATTTGATCTCAATGCAAATTGGACCAGATACCTACCATTTTTACTGGGAAAACTTGGTGCGTATCAAGGATGGATGAATCCAGATTTGACGGTGGATCGTAACAAATATACCTCGGCAAGATACAGCTTCAAACCGATGGGTTATGTGTCTGATATTTTTCTTTCATCAAATACACCAGTTATTGCACCTGCACTAACAATTGATAAAGAAAAACTGGATGGGACGAGTACACCATCCTGTGAATCCACGGACAGGCATGGCAAATGCTGGAAAGTTCCTTTTGACGCCAACGACGGCGCCAACTTCAAACAAGTAAGAAGTTTGTTTTTTCAGAAAAAACAAAATTTTTTAAGATAAAATAAAAAATGACTTTGTTACAAAGACTATTATTTAGAATATGTCGGGAGTTAACAAATACAATCTCAAAAATTTCCCGACTTCACCATTAAATGCACCAAATTTTGGAGAAATCAACAATTTAACTCCGTCTTTGTACATGGAACCTGATGAAAGGATCGTTAACGAATATACAGCGGCGGTCTATCTGATTGAAGAATCATATCATAATCTTTGTATGCAAAGAGATTATGATATCAGATACACCAGATTCGAGTCCAAAAACGACCCAGCCTGGCATTACAAAGATATGGAGCAATTTGAATTACTCAAAATGGTTCATAATGATGTAATCCAATCTCCAATTGAGTCATTAGATCAGCTAAACCTGACCGATTCTAATAATGAAAAAATATCTCAAAAAGAACTTACAAAGGTGAAACTTTAGAAAAGTACTAAGATATAAATTCTAAGACTCAGACACTGAGACATAAAATTAAAATTCAATCTAGGCTATCAAATTTTTGAATGGAACATCAAGTATTGGAATGATGTCTAGCCGAAATACGATAAGAAGAGGCTCAACATTACAAAAAGCCATTTCGGAAAACAAGATTTTATCAGCTGAAGAAAAACAGGCTGCAAGGAATTCAGCATATCACTTGTCACTTCTAAACAAGACAATTCTACACAAAATTAAACTGGCCAATTATCTGCAAAAATTTGGAGTGGCTTTATTTTTCGTGTCAACCGGTACAGGCCCAGTTAGTGCTGAAATGCGGAAAACTTCTGGTTTGTTGGAACCAATACCACTAGGAGTACTCCAAACAGCGGATGGTGTCAATAGGTTGAAACCAATTCAAGAATTTTTTGGTTTATTGAATACGGGGAAGCCTAGACCACGTTACGTGGACTTTTTGAACGAAAATGCCAATATCTGGCATCTCACGTTCAAAACACAACAAGGTCGATCTCAGTTTAGAAGACCTGGACCAAATATGACTCAACCAGATAGTAGATATACCGAATTTGAACAAAGTCAATTTGAATATAGATCAGAATCGGTGGATATTTGTTCAAACGTGGCTGATTTAGCGGTATTTCGAAAAGATGTGGAAAAGCCAGTTCTGAATTATTTGGTTGCGTTAGAAGGTAATGTTCAATTGATTTCATCGTGGTGTCATGTGGGAAACCTGATTCCGAATTATTACGAAAGAAATCGATTTACAATCAAGGGACAGAAAATGAGGTAATTAAATTGAATTTAAAAATTCTGTAAAAAATAATATATCTATTTTAGATTTCAATGGGGTCACCCAAAAGCTGGCGCTCCGATGACGGTTAACCTTGGTACCTTTAAAACAGGTTCATTATTACGATCAGATTGTAAAATTGCGGCGGCCAAAATTATTCAAGATCTGGAGGTGGACATAGAACCACACCAACCTTTGGCCAAAGTAAGATACCCTGTGGAAGATGGTAAATTATACCAACAGAAACTAAGGGAACGAAAGGAACGACTAATGTAAGAACGATTTACTCGTACAAATGGAAAATAAAACTGATATTTTTAGTGAATTTCTTAATTTACCAATAGAAGCGGCAGCAGATATTGCGGGGAAAGAATTCGCACATATGATGTCAACACGAGCGAATATTGTATCAGTTACTGATCCTGGAAATTCAAGAGTGATCCTGAATGAAATAAAATGCAATAACGAAAGATTTATTAGGGAATCAATCTCATTCTTTCAGAATTGCGATTCAGGAATAAGTTCTTATATGTTTTTCTAAACTAGGGTAATTTATAGAATACTATCAAAAATAATTCATACAACAGATTTTAAAAACTTAAAATAAGCGTTGGTACAAGAAATTCCGATGAAAACATTCAAAAAATTCAGGTACTCGTCAGGAGTTCAACTCGACTTAATCAAGAAGCATGAAAAACCAGACTTCAAAGATTTTTGGACAATAAATACCAACCGACTGACAAATATTGCCACACAGTTAAACTTAAAAGGAAAATTCTCGGAGGACGAAGCTTGTATTGAAGTGTTACAAGAAAAAACCTTTCTTAAAGTAGCACATGAATTTGGTATGACTTCGTCGATGGAATTAGAAACACCAAGCATCGATTTCATACATCAAGCTGTGCTGAAAGCGCGAGGAAGAGGTATGAAACGTGGAATGGAAGAAAACGAACCTATACAGGTACAAGAAGTTTTGGTCATGGGATCGGACATGGCATCAACAACTCATGGTGAAGGGCGAAAACCTCGAATAAGAGATTTCACTCAAAAAGTTGAAAAGAACTTATCACATTTGGCGCAAAGGTTAAACTGCGCCACAAGTGTTAGAGATGTTGACGAAATTATTGGAACCCCGGAAGGCGCACTGGGACCAAATTCCATCCGATCGTTAATTCCAAGTCGGAAGAAAAAGCCAACGGATGGACAATCAGAAATAACTGATATTTCAAGTACGGCGATGAGAAGTTCAATCAACCCACGTCCGTATTATAATCCAGGGACATCCAAAGAGTTGGACCGTGAACCGGTTCTCAATGACAATTGGTCAGTTCCAAGAAAAAAGGCTCTGTACAGAGGCAAATACTTCCCGAGTTTTGGGTTATTGTGCCCCCCACTAAGGGGAACAATTATTTTCCCACAAGCAGCCCGAATGGAAAAACTGCATTTCAGTGTCATGATGGATCAAAACATGGACCATTATGATGGAGAACCGCAGTCGGATTACTCAGACGCTATTAAACACCATATGCGAAAAGAAATCCAAACAAGAGAATTCACTGAGGGTAATCGGTATTTATATAAACATAAAAATGAATACTTCGATATCCAATGGGCCAAAAAGTTTCCGTTTGCATCACACAGAATATGGTAAGTAAACAATGTCTGATAAAAAATGAATTTAAATTATCCTTAACTAATAATTTCATTAATCAATTTTTTAAGGGAATACAATAATGTGAGAAAAAATATTCGAGCAGAAGAAATCTTCACGGTCGATATTGAATCATCACCGAACCTGTATCAGGTACTAACACCGGATTTGGTGGAGGATATACCAGATGGTTATGCAATTGGTACGAAATTACATCATCGAAACCAAGAATCGAAACCATCAAAACAAGCTCAGGAAGCTCATAGTCGCCAAGTTACGGCGTCAGCAGCGAAAATTAAAACTAGTGTAGCTGCTGATATGGAAGCTAGAAATCAATTTCAAGTCAGGTTAAATCGATTTCTGAAGACGGTTGCGAAGTTCCATGACAAAGTAGATTCCATAATAACGGAACCAACAAAACAAAGATACCTGGAACTCCAAATGATTAATGACTATCTCCAATTTGAAGAATGGGTATTTCAACCAAATGAAGGGTCAAGTATCCCTAATCAGATACACAGTAAGTGCTTGTTACAAGCCCCTTGGAATGAGAGATTCACCAACACACAACGAGTTCGAGTGGGTGTATGGATAGATACAATGATGAAACTGGAAAGATTCACATGTATCACACCAAAGGTTAAAATAATATCATTTAAAAACTAGGATTATTATTCAAGACTTTAATTATGAAAATAAATATTTTTTAAGATCAAAATTTGGGCGAATTCTTTCAATTTCAAATGGACTTTAACAAGTTCTCCTTCAACCTGGCAAGAAATTATGATTAATTTGGCCATTTTGTCAAATGAATAAATTAATCATCAAACTGGGGTATAATAAGAAAATGGACACAATAATCCTTTTATTACTGTATTCCCACATATAAAAATTTTATCCAACTGATTTAAGCCTAAAATCTGCCTCTTCAAATATGATCTGGGTTTAAATCAGCTGAGGGTGTCATAAAAATTTTCGAAATAAAAGTTATGGTACAAGTAAATTGTTCTCAGTGTTGTTAATTATGCAAGGCAGAAAAAATGTTATTGAAATAAGTTAGCGATGAAAAAAGTTTTTCGGAGTGGCGGTTAGTCTGGTTGATCTGTTTTTCAAAATTTTTGAAGTCTGAGTTGGAAAATTCGAAAAATTTTGCCTCGAACAGTATTTTACCTAATGCTGATTGGATAAAGAGTTTCGAGTGTTCCAAACCTAAAAGAAGACACGGTAGCACGTGACAAAAGTAAAAATCAGTCAAATTAAAATTCTTTTCACGCAAAGAGAAAAGTATGACGGAGATGCCGGAAATTACAGCGATAAGTACTAAGAGAACCTTCGCGGTAGTAACGGCGTCAGCTAATCAACTGATAAAGAAAGTCAAAGCAGCTGAGGATGAAGAAAAATTTCCTGTTATCTTGGAAGGCCTTGAGGACAATCTGACTGAATATCTTAGCGTGTTGTTCGAGAGACTCGACCTGGGGGAAATCTTAACTCACACACCCAAGGCAGCCTTTTTGTACCGTCTGGATATTAAAGGGTTGCTGGAAGTAGAAAGAGCACAAGTATTTGAAGCTAAGGGAAATTTTTTCTAAATATAGTAAAAATAAACAATTTTCTAGTCAAATTCATTGAAACTAAAATTAAAATCATGGAAAAATGTTTAGGGTAATGAACAAATTAGAACTTGTTTCAAGTACGAATGAGATAAATTGTCATATTCTAATTCATTTTATCACTGGCTCATACACAATAAAAAATTTTTTAATAATAATACATGAAAAAATTTGCATAAAAGATTCTATCTAAGCTAGATGCAATCACCAATGAAAATGAAAAGAATTTCAAATTGGTGCAAGCACAAAGAACAGAACCAGTGACTGGTACTAAATGCAATTCAAAATGCATAGAATCGATTAAGAAGTTGAAACGACGATTGCATGAAATTGAGAAGGCAGTGAAAGCCAAAAATGAATTGACAATGGAGCAAAATACAGTATTTAAGGTAAAAATATTTTAGTTCTTATAGAAAAATATTTTTTTCGATGAAATACTTAAAAATATTATTTATTTAATACTCTGATTTTCGTTCGTAAGAGAACGATATAAACATTGACTGCAAAGCAAAATAAGCAGTGTAAATTCGTACTTATATGAATAATATAAGATATATAGATTAAGGCCCTGAGTTTAATTATGGGTACACTTAGATTAAGTATAATAAAAATCTAGAATCAGTCACTGATACAATAAAAATTTTTTAAATAATTAATAAACTTTTATAGCCAAAAGATGTGGCTCAAATGAAATTTTTCGAATTTCTACAATCACCACTGGGTGGGGATTTGTATCGAATGTTGACATTGGAAGACCAACCTTCGGAAGACCAGTGGTTTTCCTATGAAAGATGGTGGAACGAAGCCAGTGAAAAATTGCAAAATCGGTTGGAAAAAAGATCTGTGTTTTTCGAATATCATCAATTTGTAGCATGGAGATCACAACTGTTTATGGCTAAATACTGGCAACTTGTGGCCAATGTTACAGCAAATCTGACTACGAATTCGTTGGAACAAATTCTATGGGACACACAACAATTAAGATCCATTGTACTGGAACTAGGATTATTTGCAGAATCGGATAAGCCTAAAACAATTTTGCAAAATATTGCAGCTAGCCGTAAGTAGATTTATTTTATAATAAAACCAAGCTTGGAGCTCAATTTAATGTTTTTTGTATATTAGAACCAGTGTCTGGTACAAAAATCGTGAAAATGAGAAATTTTCAGAAATAATAATTATTAATTTAAGCGGCCCAATTACTCAAAGCGGCAGGTGACTTTGAAAAAACAAGAATGATTTTGAACGGAGTCCTACCGTCCTCAATTGGAAGCTGGTGGTGTATCACCATGGACAAAAAAGAGATTTCAAAATTCAACGAACATCAGTTACAAACTTTGTCTTCAGCTGAACAAGTAGTAATTCCGTTCCTGAAAGGGCTCCCAAAAAACTACCGTATGAAATTTCCAGCAAATGACATTCAACTGGGTAAAGTAAGTATTAAAAAAATTTTTATTTTTAGAATTATTTTTTAAGAAAAATATTATTCAGCAAGTCAAAAAGGTTATTAAAAAACCAAGCAACATGGAAGAAATCTTTGGTCAACAATCAGAGGATTCTGAAGAAGAGTTGCCAAAACGAAAAAGATCTAAAGTTCAAAGAAAAAAGAAGGAAAAAACTCCTGAACCATCGGAAGCTGAATTCTCTCCGGAGGAATCAGATGAGCACTCAAAATCCGATGACTCTGAATCTGAATCATCCGAGTCCTCGTAACGAGGTCATTTTCTGAATTTGAAAACTTGAATAACTTTTGAAGGGTAGGTATTCAAGGAAGGGTTTTGAATGTGGGATAATCTGAATTGTAAATAAGAAATACAATTCAGAATATCACAAGGGGGGACAAGTAACTGACAAGCGATATAAACAAAATGGGGTTTATTTTTTATATCAATGCGAAAACAGTGATATCCTTTATGAAAAATCTTTTTTGAAATTATTTGATTGACTTAAGTATCCGTTACGGATTCATAATAAAACAATTTTTCCCATTAAGATGAAAGATTCGGTCAGACGGGAATGGGAATTTTTGTCGAAAAGATCGAAGTTATTGGATAAAGTACTAGAAGCATGTGACTGTTACACACGCGGATGGTATAACTGCCCATGCGAAAAAAGGGATTTTGAAAAATGGGACAAAGACTTTCTATATCAACGACGCTTTACTCCAAGACCTGTTAAACCGGTTAACAAAAATGGAGCGTTTGTTATGGCCGAAAAAACAGGGTTTATCGTAGGACCATATGAATACAAAGATTGGTTAGAGTATTCATATTATATTTTTGATTTAGTCCATGACATCGCAGATGGTACTGAAAATCCAGATTGGTCGAAAATATTTTTTCGGTGTGAAGATGATTTTTATGGGGGGGTTTATGGTGACTTTTACCAGATTTCGTTTTTGATGATTCATAAACTTTCAGGATTAGCAAATAAACATGGCGCAAGTAATGACCTATCACGAGGAGTAGATCTTTACGAAACGTTACAGCATAAAGATTCAGAGTTTCTAAATGCGTTTAGAAACAAAGGGGAAATGTACACAATTCCCAGACCTCATAATCAATTTTTAAGGGATATTCATAAAATTAAACCTGATAAGATCGATATACTCGACCTCAATAATAAAATAATCCTTAAAAATAAAGAACATAAGCATAGGATTAAACTTATGCGAAAGCAAAATCGTAAAAGGTCAGCAGCGGAAGCGCTCCATTTTTTCCCTGAAAAGGAACAAAATTTTGACACCTGGTATCCAAAAATTAAACCGGCACCAGTCTGGTTTGACTATAAAAAGCAGAAATGGGATTTTCCTCCGATAATTAAGACCAATCCGTTAATTGAAAAATCCCAAGAAAACTTAATTGAAAAGAATGTTTCAAAATGGTTAGCCAATGGAGCAATTTATATGCTACATAAAGATCAGTTACCTGACCTCTCCACTCCGATTGTAATGGCTAACGTTCAGTTACCAGGTGGACCACCGCCAGACCCGACTAAGAAACCTAGACTTTGTCACGATGGGGGATATGAAAAAAGTATTGAGGCTTATTCATTCCCTTGTAAATTGGAGGATTTGTATGGAATACTACAAATCTTAGAACGCGATGATTGGCTAACAAAAAGTGATGATAAATCGGGTTTCCATTTGGTACCACTAGGGGAAGAATCTAGAATGTTAACAGCCTTTTCATTTCAGGATAGATTTTTTGTATACAGAGTAGCACCTTTCGGTTCACCAAAAATACCCAGTATTTTTCAACGTTCAAACTTTGTATCAGCATCATATGGTAGAACATTAGGGGCCAAAAATAACCTGTATTTAGATGATAGGCTGGTGATAGATACGGACGAGTCAATCGTTCAAGGGGTCCCTAGAAATTGCGTCATTACAGCAGCATTAGTGATAGCAAAAGGTGGATTTATTTCACTTCAAAAATCGGATTTCCAACCAAAAAAGGCTCAAGATTTTCTTGGTCTTCATATTGATACGGAAAAATGCGAAATTTCAGTTCCACCACTGAAATGGAAAATTTTCCAAGAAACACTCAAAAGGTTTTTAGTACACGACACGTGTTCATTTAAAGAGTTAGAAAAATTTCGGGGAAAAGCGGTCTCGTTTTTACTGTGCAATCCCATGACAAAACTATTCATTCGAGAAATGAATAGAACCATAGCCAATCTTAATAAAATTCAAGCACCGGCATCGCAGAAGGTTAAGTTCGATGAGGATCTTAGAACGGAATTAAAAGAGTGGTTAAAACTTGATTTTTTAAAAATGAGACATTGTTGGAACAAAGATCTTGATTTAGAAAGTCCCCCACACAGAGTCACCTTTACGGATGCGAGTTCGTTTAGCGCTAGTGCAGTTGTATTCTGTAAAAACGGTCAGGTGTTTTCTAGACAATGGTTCTTCGATGAAGATACTCAGCCCTTACCTATCTATGTAAAAGAAGCACTGGGTAAGAATATATCATTTATCAGAATATTAAAAATTACCAATTATTCTTTACAAAAAATAAGTAACAGTAACTGTTCCAAAAAATTTTTTTTCCTAAAAATATATTTTAAGCTATCATATGGATGCTGGAAGAATTCAAAACAGAGCTTTCAAGAACTAGAATGTTACATTTTTGTGACAACCAAAATGTCACGGCTTGTTATAATAACCTAGGATCGAAAACACCTAGGTTACAAAAATTAATTCTGAAGCTTTATAAAGAACTAGCAAATATCAATGCTGATCTGGTAATGCACTGGATCAACACACACGATCAATTAGCAGATGGTGCGTCAAGATTCATCGACTGGAACGAAGAATTCTATCCAAAATGCTACTGGAAGGAAGATTTCGAAAAAATCAATATAATCCCAACAGTTGACTGCTTTGCATCTGAAGCAAATTTTAAATGTCCAAAATGGATTAATTTAGGACTCAGTACTGAGACGAACTGTCTGGGATTTGATTTCTTTAGTTTCCCACCGGAGAAATTAAAAAATGAAATTCTTTATGTATTTCCACCCAAAAACATTTTAACGAAAACTATAACACATTTATTTCGGTACTACAAAAAGCACAAATTCGTCTTGGTATATCATCAGTTTGGTGAAATCCCGTTTGCAATCCCGAAACTGCTACAGTTACCACATAGAACAGTTACAGTTGAAACACCAAGGACTATAATACCAGCCGAATTTCAACTATACATTGAAGACAAACTATTTTATGGATTTTGGAATAGAAAACCAAAGGAAATTAAATTTGTCATTTGTAACTGCTAAAATCAATACGTAACCGATACGGTTTCTAATTACAATACCACATTTATACAAAGACTGATTGTAATAATTATGATTAAGATGGATTGTTTCGGGTGTGAATCATTAACTGGTTTAAATGAAGTTTTTCAAGAAAGAAACTATCAACTAACCCTCCAAATTATTGACAAAGATGAAACCATTAGAAAGTTACAAGACGATTTGCAAAATCTGGGTACTCAATTCAGAAACCTCCAAAATCGTAATAATCATGCACGCTATCAACGGGATCAATTACATCAGATCTTGTTAGATCAAAATCAATCGGACCGATATCGTGTAATAGCTTTAAGACGAGAGAATTCCCCGGATAATTAATATCAGGGCATAGTCTAATCTGTTTTCATTAATAAGTCTCTGTTTCAGAGTCATAAAAGTAAAAATCATAATGAATTTGCTGCGGAAATTTGGTTTCTGTATTGAAAATAAGACACTCAATTAATGCGTTATCAGAATCTCTTTTCAGAATGGCGAAAGAACCGGAAGAATGTGAAATTCCACCGCTTGCTCCGGGACCAACTTTGGTGATTCCTAGTTTGGATAACCCATCTGATGCGTCAATATTTATTGAACTGACCAACACAGCAGTATTTGATTTTGAACCCAGACGGGGTGGTATTCAACACACGTTATGGCCAAATCAATGGATGCGCACAATTGAATCGAGACACAAGCTTAGAGTAGCTGAAGCAGCTTCAAATGAAGAATTGCGAAATGCTATTTATCAACTTTGGCACCAAGCCAAAAAGGTAAAAAATTTTTTTTTTTTTTTCGGTTTAATTAGTTTTAAAATTAAAATTACTATTTCAAAAATAAGAATGTCAATTTAGGATTGTACAGGCGAACATGTATTTATTGAGGTCACAAATCACAATGATGTGATAAAAGCAATCCGGTATTTTCCTTGGAAAAACAGAAATTGTCAATTTGCTTGTTATGTGAATCTCAGATACTGGATGCCGCACACAAGGGTTTTTGTTAAACCAAATGCAATGAAAACTGGACTTGAGATAGTTCTGATCGGACTTGACATCAATTGGCGTACAGTTTGCCACCTTATCAAACCAGAGCCAACCGATCAAAAATAAAAAATTAAATTAGTACTGGTTACCAGTTCAAAAACCAAATCAAGTTTTAAGAAACTAAGATTTTACTAAAAAAATGAAGATTAATTTTATTTATTTTAGAAGCATGGATATGGATAATGGATCATGCGAACCAAACCAAAACCGACTGTTATTTCAACAAGAACTAATTAAACAACTTGAATCCGAATGGAAACAGAAAGTGGTTTTATTAGTGAAGAAAGCGACAAAGATTGGTGATCGGATAACTTCCATCATTCAAGTAAGAAATAAATTCTAGATTATATAAAAAACTTTTTGAAGATTAATCCAGATTAGTACTTATATCAAGTTCACATAAAGATTAAGTTAAATTAATCCATGATTAAATTTAAACTTATTATTTAGGATAGGTATAATGTCGAATTTGTCTCATACTAATTGTTTGATTATAGGTACTTCATCACGAAGCCGAAATCCCAGGTGAAGTGGTTAATTTATCCACTGATTATGATGAATCAAAACAACCGTTAGCTTATCTATTTTTACAAATAAAATTTGCCAATGGGATCTTGAATTTCTTGGACATCAAAACCCAAGAGATTCAACAAAAAATGGATAAGGTGATAAGTCCAACGATATGGGCAATGATTAATTCAAAGTTTGAAACGATTACGGCACGATTATTGGACCTGGATTATCACCAAGCCAAAAAATTCCTTGGAAGAATTAAATCGGCAAATAGAAATTATGAACAGGTAACCTGTACTTTCAGAATAAAATTAACTGAATTAATATAATTTTTTAAGAAAACTTCGAACGAAGCCAATGTTCTGGAAATCTATGAACAAGAACGTGAAGAGATGAGTCTTAGAGCACAACAAGGATCCGGAATCAAACGGAACAAACGAAATTTGGAGGTTAAAACACCAAAAATGGAAAAAACTAAAGTAAGTCGATTTTCACATCAAAATTAAAAATAATTTTTGATTAGGCGAAAGGAGTGCAAAAGAGAGCATTAGTGCGAACCAGACTCAATATTGATAGTTTCATGGATTATGCGAAATCCAAAGAGATGGATAAGAAACAAGTTTCTAATCTGATGAATGAGTTAGGACTGATTGTGGACAAATCAACATTGGCAAACGCGTTCACAAACAAAATCCAAGGTATGAATTTTTTGTATCAGTAACTGATTCTAGATAAATTGAAAACTTCTTGTTAATTGGCAAATTATTTAAAGTGATAACATTTATGATATATAAATGTTGCTAAAAAGTAAACGATTTGAACCAACCAAATTTGCATTAGAGTTATCTTCCCGAGGAATCCACTCACGATTAAGCGGAATATTTTTAAATGATTAATATAATTTTAAGAAAAGAAGGAGAAATCGCCACGATTACAAAACGAATGAAAAAATTGTAAAAACCGGATGTTTAATATTAATGTTTTTCCTGCTGAAAAATGACTCGGTCACCGAGACAAAAATAAATTAATTCCCTGGTAAAAGAGCCGGAAATAAATCCTTAACCCTAGATATGACAGATCGGAAGGCGAAACTAAAATCAATTGAAGTTATCGTCAATGATGATGTTATCAAGCAAAGGTATGTTGAAATTAGTTAAAGTAAAAAACCCGTAACTAAAAGAATACTATTTTTAGAGTCAAATATGTTGAACTGGGGAATCAAAATACTGATTCAATGTTAGAAAAACTGGACGAAGATGTCACGGTAGCTTTAATGGACTATAAAAAGTCACTTGAAGCTGAAGACAGGGCAGCTTCTTATGTCCAAATTCGACAACAATTGGACAAAGACCTTGTTCCTACAACTCCATTGCATCAAGAATTGCTGAAGGAGCCAGTAAAACACTTCAAAAAGAAGCATGAAAAGCGTAAGAAATTGCGCCGAAAGAAAAAAGAAGACTGGGATAAGCGTGTCAAATCAAGAGACACTTATCAACAAGATTTAGAAGATAGACGCGAAAAACGCGACAACCATGTTTATTACGATGGGATGAATTACACCATCAAATGGACATGCATGCCGAGGTTAGTGTAATAAAAAAGTTTTTTCTATAAATCTAAAAGGCCTAGATTCTTCAAGGTTACCAAGCTGATGATTCTGGGAAAATCTAACGATTAACCAGAATATTTATAGACTTAGTAACTAAGACAAAAATTCTTTTTCGAGTCAAATCAAAAAAGATTTACTGAAAATCTAGAAATATATTTTTTAGTTTTTGTGCTGATTTCAATCTATTTCGAGAAAAAGAAGATCCTTCAAACATATACTGCATCATAAGAAACAAACTAATGACTCAAATGTTAAAGGATTTCTATGTTCAACAAGCAATTGTATTGGTTAAAAGGCTATATGATGCTTTTCCTGATGATCAATTGGGAACAAAAAGTTACATTGACGAGATACATCGAACAATGTTAACGAAGATAGGGGATCCGCATTATACAAGAAAAATGGGTTTGTTGGATTTAGCAATGCTTTTAAACAAATCGCATCAAGAGAAATTTCGAAATCTCATGGAACGAAATGTTGACCAGCCACAGCTCAAAGAACCTTTTGACCGGGATATCCGGACTAAAATGTTGGACAACAGAAAATTGCTCTCGGGGACAGACCAACATAAACAATTGGGACACCTTCCAAAGCAAAAGTTTGATGACATCTGCTTGTATACCACCAATGTCAGAGCTCGACCAGTGCAAAAAGCAGAGCAACGAATTCCAAAGAAACCAAAGGAATTCAAAAAGAAGGTCAAAAAAGAAAAGAAGAAGAAAGATAAGCCTGCTAAGAAAGAGCCAGTAGAGAAGAAGGAAAAGGCCAAAGGTAATTCAAACAATTCACAGACAACGATCCCTATCAAACGTAAAGCTACCAAAGTCAAAAGTCAAGATCTAGTGAATTTGGTAGAAACGATTATGGTGAGATTAAGTCTGAAAGAAAAATCTATTGATTTTTCCATCCGTTTAAATAAAATCTTTTTTCTAATAATATATTGTTCAGGAGGCAAGCAATGATAAACAAGGAATTTAAACCGGAAATTGAACGTTACTTCAAAAATAGACCGATTAACTCGGACAATATTATTTCCTGTGCTAAACTTCTGTATGAGTACAAAAATTTTCAAAATTAGAATATACTCTCTACGGGGTATTTTCTAAAGATTTTGAAAATAGTCTGTACAACGGTAAAAGTATCAAAAGACTTGATCAAAAAAGTCAACAATAATCTTTATGATACTTTGATTTCATATCGAATTCTGAGTAATGCCACGGTTAAACACGCCCCCGCAATCAATCCCTCATTACTCAGAATAGCTATGAAAGTTTTGTATTTTAAAGATAAAACTACTTCTGGACATCCTATTACGTTTGAAAAAATCAAAAGAAATAGGATGGCCGGATTACAAGCACTAATATGTTCAGTTTCGGGTCGTAGATGGATAGACGTTACTAGACTTAGGTGGGACTCGTTACGAGTACTTTGGATAAATAATGAATTACAATATAAATTCATGTTAGGGGCTTCTAAAGCAAATTCAAAGGGTCATAGGAATGAAGGGGTCACCCTGATTCAAGATCAATCAGACTTATGTCCCGTAAGACTTCTCACTGAATACTGGATTCGGATGGGGAGACCCAAATTTGGTTTTGTGTTTCCCTGTATACATAAAAACATTACTTACACCGAAGCCCCAGTTCTTCAATGGGAATCCTTTAGATGTAAGGGTCACAAAATGGGAAAGAAATATAGGATTTGCATGGGTCAAGTTAATGGGGACACCACCTGGAATATTTTCAGGCAAGCGGCTATCAAAGCTGGGTGCGTTACCCCCCCGAGTAAACATACATTTAGACGATTAGGTTGTATCATAGGTCATAGGGGAAGTTACAACTTACAAGAGACCAAATCACGACAACGTTTGGTTGGCATAGAAATTCAGATATGCCAGTTCATTATTTACAGGATGAGCTGTCAACAGACAAGTCGGGCTTCGCGGCTAGACTGGCAGATAATATCAAAAAAGATCCATCTTTTTCATTTCTATCAGATATAGCAATATCAAAATAAAGAACTAGTAACTAGTACATAAAAATTTCAGTTAATAAATATTTTTTAGTTTAGAAATGCCCCGGTATCACAGGGACTTATGGCCAGTTAGTAGATCATTTCAAGCACGAGTAGGGGGACCTATAGTTGCATTTATTTTGAATGGTCGATGGTATAACTGGTCTATGAACGCCCAAATTGATATTTCAAGAGATATTAGATCGAACAAAGTTGTCACTATCAATTTAACTCGTGCAGGTGTTTGGATTGCTTTCCAAACCCCTGATTTTCCAACCTCTCATGAACATATCTTCATACGATTGACTGACATCATTTACATTTCCAAGAAGTTCGAACTTCAAATCACAGGCTAATCTTTAAATTTGAACGAAGGAGTCGTACAAATTAAAAGAATCAGCAGTTGGAGTTCACGTAGAAATCATTAAAATTGGCACAATCAGTTTACTGATTCTTTAAAATTTTTTCATTAGGAAATCTAGAATTCGTTACGAATACTTCAAATTTAAGTAGGATAGGTTAAAAATATTAACTTTAAAATTCAGATGACGGGTCGAGATCTGATTGTTGCTTGGACGGCTGGTGATATTAAAACAATCATCCAAGAAACTGATTGGATTGGATTCAATCCACAACAAAAAAGACTTTGGCTTAGGGAAATGAATTCTACAAACAATCTGGACACTAGTGTCCGATTGGTGGCAGAAAGACAAATATTGGAACTATTCTTTCACCGACGGCTTCCAGGGGCCAATGGAGCTGGAGCAGTTGAATCCACCACTTTCGTGGCTGGAAAGTGGGTGGAAGTGGAACACTTTCAAGAAGTCTTCAACGAAGCATGTAGAATTCTGAACATTTAAACATGTCCTAACGGACAAATATCTAGTCTAGAATTAAAAAAACTGTAGGACTTTATATAATAATCAAATGTTCAGAATGCAGCGAGAAAACGCCCAAGCTTTAATTGATTCGGTCACCGAAACTAATTCCAAAAGAATTGGAAATCTACGCACTCAAACAAAAAATTTCAACCAAAATTTTGATGATGGTGCGCTCTGCAATAGACAGAAAATGACAATTTTGGATCAAACCAAACAAATGCAGAAAAAACATGGTACTCTCATTGATTACATCACCAAGGTAAGTTACTCGGTGGGATAGTATAACGGTCTGAGCAACGTAAAATCAACCCAGAGGTCCATGGTTCAAGCCTCGTTACGGCAAAACTATTTAAAAAGTCACTGCCTTATGGCTAAGGAAACATGGGACTGGTTAACAGTTCAATCATCTCATAAACTTATTCAGGCATTCAAACAACAACACCAAATTTTTATGAAGCCTATCATGGAAATGATTCAAAACGTGATGATAGAATTGCCTTTGTTGGACGAAAACAGAAAAATTCTGGAAAATGTCACAATCGAATTAGCTCAAAATTTTTTGTCTCCAAACGGAGTCTCACCAATGATGCTTGCAGTTTGGATTTCAACTGCGTCAGCTAAAATCCCAGCTGGAACATTCAATGAAACGAAAGTACCAGACTTGATGGAACTGACCAGAGAAGCCAGAAGCTTCATGTCACCAATACATGGATTCGCTAGAAATGCAAGGGTCAAATTGGAGGCAGATGCTTATACAATTCCATCCCGAAGAATAGGATCTGTAAAAGATGCAAGCACACAGACATCAGCCCCTTTCGAATTTGAAGATTGGGTTCAGTTTCATGCATTCACAAAACAATTGAAAGCATAAAAAAGAACCCACTTAAGGAGAGGATACTAAGAAGTGGACTAATATTGGGATAATGAACTTGAAATGATAATATATATTTAAGTTACAAGTCTTAGTATCCATAATTAAGAACATTGAACATGTCCTAGCCTGAGCCTTAGATTAGGCGGTCCAGTCCAATTGTTAGCTTAAGCTAATTAGGGTATTATAGTGTGAACACAAACTTTTACTTTCACTGCCCACACAATAAAAACCCTAGAAACCTCAAGCTTAACATTTTGTATTCTAATAACTCTGACTCATTACAAGTTTAGAGAAACACATTAGACAGGATTATTCGCGAGTTTAGCAAATTTTTACTCACCCACCCAAAATTATGTTTAGTAACAATAAACATAATTTTCTTTCCTCCCAACATTTAAAATGTCCTAATTAGTTGAACCGATTAGTCGGTCCAGTCCAATTGTTAGCTTAAGCTAATTAGGGTATTATAGTGTTGAAAATCCAAAATATTTGACCGGTTTACTATTTTCCGGTTATTGATTAATACATGGTATCACTGACCCACCAGTTTGTTGGCTCGCATTCATTTTTGGTCATACGAATTCAAAATGTTCAAAATATAAGACGGTATTTG
>SCLD01142093.1:0-23000 GCA_004367895.1 Oikopleura longicauda
CAATATGTGTAGGCCTCAAATTTGGTGCGTAGGGCTTATTTTCGATGCTTAATCAGAATATTTGGTGGGATTGTTCAAATTCGAAAATTTTACTTTTTTTAGGAATAAAGTCTGAAACCAACCAATAATGAATTCGAACGAGAGTTTTAATTCTTTTTTTCGGTGCAATTCAAGTGATAGTAACGTTTTTGCAAGGTCGCGTTCGATTCAGAGGAAATCTTCTCGATTTTTTCCGACAAATCGAAAAACATTATCGGCTAAAATGTCTTCTTTTTCTTCAGTGGTTAAAAAATCAGCATCTTCGACAACTTTGCCCTCTCTTTTCATAGGGTATTCAACGAAACAGAAAACAAATCTGCTTTTTTGTTATCGAGTTATCCTACCGTATCCTATCAATTTCTCCAAGCGGGAACGGATAATCACTTCCCAGTAATACTCTATCTTTACCAATTGTTTTTACTAAATATTCGAGAGCGTTGTTGTCGTGGACGAGAGAGTCTGTCCAAATCTTTCCAAGAAATTCTCGAGGGTCTGTTGAGCATGCATGAGCACAAAGGTCAGGACGACAAAAGTGACCATGATGAAAACGACCGATGGTAAAAGGAAAAGCACCACCACCGTGAGCTAAACAAAATCGAACTTTTGGAAATCGTTCCAAAACACCACCAAGTATTAAGCACAGTGCTGCATGAGCAGTCCTTTGAGGCATTCCTTGTTATGATAAGCAAGTCTTCAGGACTTCCGAGTAAAAAAACTGATAAAAAGCCGGAATAATAAGCTGATCATTTCCTGTTAGCCAAGGTGACCAGAAAGCTTCATGACAGCCACCCCTCTGCATATCCCAAGGATGAACAAAAAAACAAAAACCAAGTTCTGATGCTTTTTCCCAGAGTGCATCAAACCTCAAGTCATTTAAATTATCGTCATTTATTGTCGTCCCTATTAAGACTTCATAGGCGATTCGTTTTTAAGCATCAACAATATATGTCTAGTGCGTTTCCGTAAATTACCGATAAGCATATCAGTTTTATCGTCCGAGAACGTTTTAAATATTCCCAATTCTAAAGTTGTCCGCTACCAATGATGATGATGTGATGACTTAAATGCCCTATATGATATAGGCTATGTTTATATTTCGAAGTCCAAAAAAAGTGTCACCTTCTGCTCTCAATGAGGAGAACGACTCTTCTAATAAACAATATAGAGGGCAGAATTTCAGAGAAGGTGACATTTGTTTTACTGATATATGTTAACATGTCCCTCATGTCACTCTCATACATATCTTTTGAAGCCGTTTCCTATTTCAAAACCAACAATATCTGTTTCTGATTTGCAACGTTCCATTTCTTGAATTGAAAGTTCAGTACTTTGCATTGGAAGAGTTCCCAGCGCTTTTGAATGGTTAATTCAGTTTTTTATAGACTGAAATCTAGTCTCACTCGATAACAACTAAGACGGATTTTTGAGTCAGTTACCCGAAGGATTGAGTCAAAGTGTCACTAAATTCTGACCCTGCTACCCTGTAGTCTGTTTTAAGCGGCTGAAGTTTATGTTCACGGACTATTTTAATTAACCTAACCATAAATCTTTTAGGATATTTTTTGACGCTGTTGTTCAAATCATTGTTAATAATTCGACATAGATCTGCACAGTCTTCCGGTTCAGCAAAATAAGAAAACATGACTGATATCAGAGTCCATATAATTTGTGTCTGAAACGTAGAATTGATGATTCAAAATTATGGACCCATGTCTGGAACGGTGCTCAAAATTTGAATGTCGACTCCAGTTCTATTCATATCTTCCAGACGAGCGTCCAAATCCCAGCAATTTGGTTCGATGGTCCGGAAGAAATTTTCATCTTTCATCATATCTGCTCTACCATCGTCTCTATGTCTAAGCTAAATAAGTTAATTTTGAAGTTTTGTCTTTTCATTTAGGAAATCTTTACATTATAAATTATGTCTACACGGCTAACTGAAAACTTTTCGTGACTGGTTGAAACATTACCCCTTACAGACTGTAAGTTACAGTACTGGACGATGACCTAACATCGCGGTGTACACCGTGGAAGACGAGCAAGGGTACTTTATATCGACAAATAGGCAGAAAATTGACAACCCCGAAAGTGCTAATTGTAGCCCTAATTAAAACAATATATTTATAATAACCTGAATAAATCCTCCATAACCATATCGCTCCTTAAGATTTGGCCATTCTCTTGGCAAAATATGATTATGAATATCAACTTTCATCAAATCGCCGTATTATACAAGTTGATACAAGTATCAAGAATATTTATCTTAAATTGCGAAAATGACCATTAACATATTTTATGATGAAGGCGGGGCTATGACTAAATCCAGAAGGAAAACCGAGGAATCTCGTCTCTCACTGAACCATTCAAGGTCGATTTTAACTTTATGATTCGAGTTTAGAAGTATTTTATTTCGAACCTGAGTTCGGTGGAACACAGCACGAACTTATTCCGTACTTGGGACTCTGTCAAATTTTTATAATTTTTAGTTGTGTAGGAAAATCCATTTCGAAATAAAACCGCTTGATATCAAAATAAAACCGCTGCTATTTTGGGCCTTCGTTTCATTCCAATACGTTGTCAATTTGGTCATTGGCATTGAGATTAAATTGACGATAATGCAGCTTTATGCATTATTATATTTTAACATTGCTTCTGGCGGTGTTAGTCTGCTCCTCCAATTTGGCTCCGAATTCTATCTTCACTCGTCCAAATAAACGAAAATTCTGAGATTACTACAAAACGCCGGACGCTCAACAGCTCGGATAGAACTGTTCGTCCGGTAAAGTCTGAGTCGATTACATTTGCGAACGGACAAGATCAGCGGACGATAAGAGAAAATATCTAGAATGAATCTAATGTAAACAAAAAGTCTTCTTATAATGGGGTTTGTAGGATGGTTCGAAGTATTACCCCGGTTAAGAACATTTCGACCATTATTTTGTTGTGGCCCAAAATTATCTGTCGAAGAGGGACTAAAAGCATGCGCATGGAGACTGACGGTAAATGAAATTTTCATTATAAATAAAATTATTATTTAAAATTATAAATAGCGTTAATTTTCTCAAATTAATATTTTTCTAATATTTCTAACACATGACAAATTTAGTTTTTAGGTTTTTACATTTTTACGAATTCTTCTTCTTGCCACATGGGGCATTGCCACAATTCCATCATGGCAAAACGAACATGTTCGTCGCCGTCTGCCTGGTCTTTGGCTTGAGTTTGTAGTTTTAACAGCCCTTGTTACCATTGCTGTCACAATGATTTTGGTAACTTGGCAGGTGAGTCGTTTAAATAATGTATTTGAAGATTAAATCTGAAAATAGAAAATCATGAGATTCGAGCTCATGTTAACTTGTTTAATCAACACAAAAACGTTGTTTTTTCAATGTATTTAGCATTTACTTAAGTTTTTAATTTCAGCTTTCTGTACGGTATCTGTATGGTTGCATTATTGCCTTGCCACTATTATTCTTATTTGACTTTTCCGTAAAAGCAACTTGTTACGAGGTTCTTTTTATGTCGCCAACTGCGTCTGTGTTTGGAGTGGTGTCTCTGATTGAGTTCTGGATACGATATGCTGCCCTTGTAAGTGATTTATCCAAATTTATACAGGGGGTCACACATTAGAGTGGAACACCCGGACGCTTTATCTGCAAAATCATGCAAAATCAATGTGGCCGGTTATTCCACTCTAATGTCACATTTGTAATACGTGATAATCCCCCTATATTATGTACCCTATTTTATTGACCATTACGAATTTAGACACAAACGTGGCTTTTGTTGGTAACATATATCAAAGAAATAAGCCCAGATGAAACTGGTATGTATATGGCAGGTGGTTCAAACTCAAGAAATAGTCAAATAGTCAGAAGAAACAACAGTTCAATTTGGGAAAAGCCCCGTCTTCATCCTAAACGAGTGACGTCATCAGTTCCACCGAATCTCCCTCATATATCAGAGCGATCAGAGTCTTATAAAAGCCACATAGAATATGATCGATCACCGAGACAGTCACAACGTCAGTCGCAATCGCAATCGCGAAGAAGTGGAAACTTCTCCGGGAGGTCGCCAAGGAACTCAAGAAGCACAGCCAATCGACACTCACATCGTCATAGCACTCAGAGCGGTCAATTCGAAAGCGAACATGAATCGCTGCATCATGATCGCGATATGCATCACAATCCCGATCATCATGATCATCGCGATAGTCGTAGACATCCGCAACGAACTGATAGACGATCGATACATCATGATGATCCATATGGGTTTGATGACCCAGAATCTCATCGAGATTCACTTCAGGGCCGGATATTCACTCAGATCCAATAATTGATAAATTAAAACTAAATCTTACAATTAACTTTTCCTTCGTTGGAAATTTTTATATCCCCTTCCAAGCAAGAAAATGCATTCCAAGATGTTAGTTATAATTCATCGGTAAATCATTCCAAACGCCAGTCATATCGAATGAGACCAGAATCATCTCATATTGAAGAACCATCTCATATGGATCATCTCCATCCGTCTCAGATGGATGAAAATATGTCTCATCTCGAGGACGAGGTTGAACAACCTTATGACCAGCCCTATGATGAACAAGTTTATGATGATCTTGTTGACGAGGAAGAAATACAAGAGGAATCACCTCCACCACCACCAAGAACAAGACCGAAATGGAGGAATGGCTTGAATTAAAACCAAAATTCTTCCAACAAATTAAAACTAACATCTTGCCACCCTAGTCAAATCTAAACCAAACCCAAAATTCACTGACCCAATAATTAAAGCTTTGAAAGAGAACCAGAAATTTTACCACCTCCAATTCACAATTCACCACCTGATCACACTCACGACCACCTCATCGTTAACAATCGCAATATTGCTTCGCGACAAACATCCCAAACATCGTCAATAACCGCTTTAAAACGCAATTGGGAAGGTGGTACCGGCTGGCGAAATCCCAAACAGGTAGTTTTTGAAACGTAAATTTTTGTGAGACAAAAATTAAAAGTAAGCGCCATTTCTTAATCTTACGAATATTTTCATAGTTAATTGGACGAATCAATAGCGACAACAGCGAAATGTCTCAATATTCGTCAAATAGAATTTATCGAAACGAATCACCACTGATCTAAAAAAATAATGCTGCCAATCCGTTAGCCAATTACAATATGTTATAATTCTGAATCAATGTATAGGTGGACAAGAAACACACTTATTTGTCAATTTATTTTCTTTTTGTAAAGTTTTGTTAGTAAAATTACCAATACATTTTCAAAGTTTTTTTGTTTTCTTTTGGTTTTTGACGATTTCTTTCTCAAGTCTTTGGTGAAGCTCCATATTAAAATTAAATTGTGTGAATCGAATGGTCAAGTTACGACTCGTAACTTACGAGCCAGTTGAACACCACTACTCGATTGATGCGTATGGACCTTTGTAGCCCTGACCTATGATGAATTTCAAGCATTGTTGGTATTTTAGTAATGAACTCGTTGAATGTTATTTGACCATTGAAATCAGTATCAACTTCTTCAAAATAGGCAGATACACGAGTCAGTATTTCATAAAATGTAAAGTCGGTTTTTTCTTCGAGATATGAACTTTTTTGTTTTATCTTACGATGAACTTTTGTGGCTGATTTTATTTTGCCACATCGGTGGTTGTGACGAATGTTGGAGACAAAATATGCTCATGATCATCAGGGATGCTCATATGAGAACAGTTGTTCTAGGAGCACGAAGAGTACGGAGTACGAAGGGTACGTTACTCTGGGGTACAGATTTTTGCACGGGATAGGATTATTTTAACTAGCACGAAGCACAAAGAGTACGGTTATCCGGGGATACGAATTTTTGCACGGGAAACGACCATTTTACTAGCACGGAGCAAGGCGAGTAGAGTACTCTGGGGGACGGATCTTAGCACGAAGTACGACCATTTTTGCCAGCACAGAGCATGAGGAGTAAGCAGGGTACGTAATTCCGTATGAGCATGCCTGGTGATCATAATGATATTATTATTATTTATTCATAAATATTCTTTTCAGATGAGGATATATCATCCATATCATATGTATCATAAATTAAGCTTCTGTTTTTAACATTAGCTCGGGCACCAAAAATATTTTGCCACCAACATTATGTTTGAATTCTTATTGATTATCATCTGTGACGGAATGAAATATCATATTCTGTGAAATGACGCCCCCTACTGAATATTGCTTATTCGGATAGTCGTTCTCCTCTTTCTCCAATTTGTGAGCAGAATATGATATTTTATGCCGTTAGATATGTTATATTATAGTATGTAAATGGGGAATAAAAATTCCTTAATTCTCGGACATTAATAACACCATCTTTATTCTTGTCAAGCCGCCTAAAGAAGTGTTCACCGGTCCGTTCGGTGGTCAAACATTTATTTACTGCGATTTTACCTGAAAATTGAAAGAGCCTCTAAAGTTTCTTCGTCTGTTGGTATTTTATGCCCACTCATGATTTCGAATGTTAAATCGTTTCCAGATTGAGAGTTTCGTGTCATTGAAAAGTAATGAATGTTATGTTTTATTGATGCTTTTCGAGTGAACACATGATAGTTTGTTAGTGGCATTGACATTTTCAACATGGGCTATTGTTATCTCACAAGTGGATTATGAAATTTTAATTTTTGAGTAATATTTGAGTGTTTTTCATAATCTTTTGAAATTTCGTTGATTTTAGCCCATCGTTTTGAAATCGACTGAAGTCGTGGATCATTTGACATTCGACTGTTTGATCTGTTGAATACAGAATCGTACATTTGTGATGCTTAATTTAAATTGATATTGAATGGTAGAACGAACCATAATTTATGGTCCATAAAGCTACTCATGAAGTAAACTACTCACAGTGTAATTCCTTGTTATAGCTGCTCAGTGTATTTGTCATAAGAGAGTCAGTTGTATATAAAGAACATCCATCGTCGATTGAGCAATTATCTTCGTCGTCATACGACAGAGAATTTTTATAATCTTCACCACCTGGTACACCTTAAATTATAATCCAGGAATCTAGACAGGATAAAGGACCTTATCATGACTATCATAAAGGATTTTATCTAGTTCTTGTTAATCATCTTTAAGCACTGAGTATTTCCGTAGTCCATTATCTAGAGAACATTTGATATGCAAACCCATTTCTCTCTTTAATGAGTATCATGTCGTTTAATAATTCATACCGTATAATTTTTGCGGTAAAATAACTTTTTCCCAACGATGGCTTGAAAGTTACGCGAATGATTGAAAAGCACTGAACTAATCATCTCCTCATTTGCATCTGGTCCCAACTGGTCCCGTGGACTTAAATCGAAAAGCATTTTTATGACGCTCTCCATCTGGTTTTCAAAATAGAAAAGACTAAGAACTTACATTGAGAGCAATACGGTTTCTCTTCAACCCAATGGAATATACCATCATTGAATGTGACTCCACAGATAACGCAGCAGAAGCAAGCCATATGCCATTTCTGGTTCAATGCATGCATGATATCCTGAAAAGTATAAGATTACCATTAGTAAAATATCAAAACTTCAAGTGATTTTTGACTACAAATGGTTCACTTCTCACCCCAACAATTTTCTTTCCACATTTTGCACAAGGATAAGCACACGAAAGTTCATAACATTTGTTACAATAGGGTTGATCGTTCTCTTCTATGTAACCAATTGTATCTAATCTAATATCACAACCAGCACAAGTGAAACATTCCATGCACCAATCACGGTTCATTGCCGTGAAAAACTGTTTGCTTAAATAAAAGTTTTAAATTTTGACTGAGGCTTCTCTTGCTCATTGAGCCAAACCATGGTTCGAAATCACGATTTAAATCATGCACGATTGAAAACTGTTTGTGTACGAAAATTTCGAATCCTGATGATATTTGAAGCAGGGTCCACCAAACTACGAACAAACGTGTTCGCTGTTCGCACTATTCGCACCGTCGACTTTGGTGACCTGTCATTTCACAGCAATTGGCATTTCTGAAAAGTTTCACAGAAAACTGGAAATGTTTCACAGCAAACTGGAAAAGTTTCACAGCACGCATTTGTGAAATGACAGAGGACCAAGGCTTTATAAAATATTACATTTATTTACCCAAGCCTGGCTGAACATTTTCCGCAATTGGTTCCATTTGGTGAATTTGAACTTTTACTATCAATTGCTGTTTGCCGATCTCCATCAAAATCAATCTGGTCATGTGGACTATTAATTTGAACTTGGGGAGGACTTGTATTGAATCCAGTTAACATTGTAACAGGTGGCGACAATGATGAAATAGAATTATGATTTTGTTGACCATGAATCCAATTTTGAATAGAATTTGAAGGAGGAGCTGGCGAAATTATACGCCTTAAGGAATATTTATTATACATATAAAATCAATGTTATGTATATAAATTATATAATATATAATGAAAAAGTTAGATATGAGTCATATCATAAGACTTATGCAAACGTATGACACCATTCGTCATGTAGCCACACAGTCGAAATATAGTTTGTAGAATAATTTACCTTTGATATGGATCATTAGCCAGTTTGAGTGTTGAAGACGAATTGTTGCCATCCAATGAAGAGGGTGCCCGTTGAGATAATTGAACTTCAAAATCAGAAGGATGAAAATCGAGGCTTGACTGACTAGTTTTATGTCTAGGATTCTGTTCTCTTGATGGCCATCTAGGAGCCAATTTTGGACTTGGAGCCAACATTGGACTGCTTGAAGTTGATAATTTTGGGCTTATTTTTGGGCTGTTTGGAATTGCTGTCGGCAATTTCGGAATCGAAGTCATTTTTGTGTGTTTGACAGTTCTATTTGGTATAGTTGGAACGTGGTTTTGGTCGGGACCAGGACACAATGAGGTGAATATACCACTACCATGCGATTGACTACCGTTTGAGGATTGAGCGGTTTGACCCCAGGTTATTGGACTTTTTTGAATTTAGAAACCGTCAATATTAAATTAACTGTTCATAGTATGAATTTCATACCTGGATAGATAACGTTTGGACTTGTATCGTGACTCTTTCTAGATCGCTTGGATTAACGAACCGTTTAAATTCAGTTCCTTCTATTTGTTCCAGGCGACCCTGGTGAATTGAGAGATTCCATTGATGACGACCTAAGAATTCGAACGGTTCTATTTTTGAGTTGTCCTTTCTGTGAAGCACTGTTTCCTACTCTGGTTGATGATGGACTGCTCTTCGGTCTGTTCCGTAGTACTGGACTTCCATTATCTTTGAAGTACTTGACGACCATTTATATATTATTATCTATCTTTGGGCCAGAGTACAGAATAAACTAGACTAGATATAGAGTACAGTTAAGTACAGTAATGAATATCTGATTTAAAGACAGTTAATTAATTTAAGTATGAGGTCTTAATTTAGTGAAAAATACACCTGAAGTGTAAATTCAAGTAATTTCATCATCAATACATTCCTTGTGGTAATACTAGATTTTGATTTTCGTCAATATTGGGCAAAATATTTTCAGAAGGTGCATCAGGAAGGCCAGTTGCCCGATCAAGAACCAAGCTCAATGAAAAACCAGTACTTTTGATCAGTTTTTGGGCTTCCAAGTGAGGCAGATTCGTTGCATGACGATCATTAATTTGGAGAATTGTTTCGCCTGGTCCCGAATTACTCATAAATCATGACTCAAGCTACGCATTGGCTTAACCAAATATATATCGTTTACTAGAAGAATTCTATTCCTGTTTTGATTCCACCCAAATGTGCTTTTCCATTAAGAACAATATGATTTAAGATAATCGGTGTTCCAAATTCTCTACCACCAGAAATTCGAATTCCCCAAGGTGCTCCACCAGACAATGTTACCGAATAAGGATCTGTCATTAATTTTCAGTTCTTTTCGTGGTTCAAATTTTCAGATCTCTTTTTGAGCAGCGCCACCTGGTGGTCAAAACTCTGACATTTTGGAACCAAACTATGAAAAACTCAAAAAGTTTTTTTTATTGAATTGTACTCAAATGGGGTTGAAAGATCTGGGTTGATCTTTGGTCTTTTAACATATTTTGTCACTTCATGTTTTCATTCAAATACAGTACATCAGACTATATACTAATGTACTTATGACTCAGACCATATGACTCATTCATATTGTTATTCAAGTACAATCTTGTCTACTTTTATTTATGGGCCTTTTCTTACCTGTTATAGGGTTGTGCACGTAGTTGCTATTAATAACGCATGTATTATACATAACATCATACACCTTATGACTTTGATAGGTCGAATTGACCACTACCGGAGATGAATTTGACCCCACTGATCATCATGGTGGTCTGATCGATGATTCGTTGGCCTCTTTAGGTCACGTCAGACGGACCAAGAACGGAAATATTAACTCAGACTAAACGTTGGAGGGATAAAATTGATATCAAGTGTTGAAGCACGAATATTTGATTTTTTCTAGAATCTGACAAACCACCTACTCATATGCACTAATCACTTCTCATTCAGAACTATCACTTATTTTTGCGATGAGGCATGACGGTCCGAATCGAGCAGATAAAATTTTTCCAATTTTTGTCCGAGACTGTGCATGTCCGGGTTTTTAGACTCCACTGATGATTATGTCTTCAATACCGTATCTCGGAATTGAATTTCTAAAAACTTCATCTTAGACGACCCAATCTTATGTCATTTCATCATATTTATGAAATTCTTTTCGACTTCTCAGATTGAATCTCAAGTAAGCTCAAATTATCAATTTGTCCTGTCGAGACGCCTCAATTTAATTTTTGAGTTCTAATTCGAAAATACCCCAAGTCATAAATCGAAATAATTAAAATAACATAGTCTATGAACAATCATTCTCATCATAATGACGCCTTTCCACTGTAGATTTGCACTTGGGGGAATAATAAATTTAATGGTTTTTGCAAAAAAACGTTTAGTTTCAGGGACTCCTGAGTAGTCCTCAGTTCGCAATTTTGAGTTCTGATAGGACGAGGACGGAACGAAGACAAGATAAATTTGAGACTGTGAGGACGAGGACGACCGGTCCTTGAAATTTTGAGGATAAGGACGGGACGAGTAAATTTAGGTCATTCAGAATGACTCATTCTACGGACCCCTGTTAAGGTCGTCGATGTTTATTGGTAAAACTCATACAGATCTTTGAAATGTTATTTCGAATTATTTGTGGGTTCTTGAGTTCCGATATGTGTAATGAAAATTTGGATAAAGTTTTTTTTACTAACGGTTCGTAAAAATGAAGCTTCTAATTCGAAAAATAACAAAATTAACAAAACATGTTTTACATCCAGTTAATGACATCAGGGACAAAATAATATCAATTTGGACTCTGCCGCAATATACCTTCTCGAACATACCAACACAACCATTATTCTTTTATTATACCGTCGTTTTTCATTTTTTTATACCGCTGGTTATGATTATTACGATATATCAACATGAGATCAGTGGTAGATAACTAAGTTTTTACTTTATTATTTAAACTTTTGGGGAGGACCGTGTTCCGAGCAGGTGGCCCATCATGCGATGAACTTTTTCTTTGACTCCAATCATGTTTTGGAATGTTGGGCAAAACGATGAAGTAATGAATTTTAAAGACTATTGCATTTTGGCTTGGAAGAAAGTTCATAGCGACTCTAGTTTTTGGACGAGCAGAAAACATATTGCAAGAGGTGGCGCTGGTGTCAGCCTGGTTATGACGGACAATGCATTGGTTTCAACCATAAAAATGAAGTTGTTAAGTGATTCTACATCGAGAATGCGACGGCTGCTCTCAATCAACTGCCTTTTACTCATTTGTCTTGCCACGGCTCAGGTTCACATTTAATATTTATTATTATAAACTTAATTTATTTATATTATTGTTTATTTTTAGGCAAAAAGAGGTTCAATTTATGACCAGGTTGATGCAAAACCAACGTTTTTTAACGAGTTCGATGATTTTGATGATTTTGGCACTTTTGATCTCGACCCAGTTGATGTAGAAAAAGGTATATAAATTATTTATTTAAAGTATTCAAATAGACTTAAACGTGGAGGATACTAACCTTTTTGATAGAAATATTAAACTGTATTGACAGTAAAAACGTATGGTCTTTTAGAAGTGCGGCAGCTGAACAGGTGTTATAATTGACTGGCCTATGGTTTGGCCTAGCTTGTCAGATTGGGTAATCTTGAACCCCCGCATATCTTCACGTGATGTTGTTGTTCACGTGGTCAACCTTATATAAAGTTTTAAGAAAATGTATCATGACATTAATTTATTTAGCTCTCGAATTAAATGGTCTCGACGCCTCACCAGACGACATTCTTCAAGCCATGATGGATTACCAAGAGCTGGTCGATAGCATTGATGATGAAATGACGAAGGTATAATTTTATTAATCTTTGGTAACAGTGAAGTTTCCCCACAGCGGATAATAAACTAAATTAATATTATATTAATTCTGGTCTTTATTTACATTATATTGGGATTATAGTACGACCTCGAGGAAACTTTTTTTTCATTTATTTATAGAATTGTTTATGTTAATGATAATTTATAAACTATAGACGACGTAACTGATCGTGTATCAGCCCAGGATCAGAGACAACAGTCTATAAACCAAATCGTTAAAATAATGAATTAAGGAAATTGAAAGCCTTAAGAAAATTGGAACCGGGGTCCCATACAGTTATTCCATACCATCAATAAAAACTCGAATGAATCAAGCTAAGAAATTCGTTGGTGCGTCCGGCAATTTGGCTGATACATTCTCAGTGATGCCGAACCGAAATGGCAAGAAGAAAACTGGTTCTCGTAAAAAAGATACTTCCAGAAGGGGACGAAAAAATCAATTTCTTGGGTCATTCAAAAGATCCTTTGTGGCATGACTGTGAAGCATTATTTTCAATAAAATGATTGTTTATAGGCGAAGTTTTAACTCCGCCTTCTACATTACTGTTCATTAGCTTTTAAAAGGGAGACACTGAGTCCCTGCAGTATATCTCTACTCGAGTCTAAAAATGAGATCTGTTGTAAAGTAGGGAACGTTTATGGTCGTGGTCTCAATACTTTCCCGTGCGTAATTGAGGCAAAATGACCCTCGGGAAGACGCATCCCACTTTAACGTGAATGAAAAATTTTTGATGGCATTCATTTTTGAATTGGTAAAGTCTACAGTCGTTTTGATCAACTCAATTACCAAACGAAATTGGCTTTATTTATTCAAAATTTATGCCAATTTTTAAGTTGACGCTAACAGATTTCATGTCACTTTTTCGTGCAAAACATCTTCTATGTTATGATTTTTTGTTATCAATAAACACTATGCTTTACACGTCTTGTGCAAATTATTCGTAATTTTTTTTTTGAAAATTAGTTTCATAATGTTAGTGTCACACGAAACTCTTGATGACACTATTCGGGTACCTAACCTTAACAGTGGCGCGATGGCTTCATGACGGGCATCAACATTCCCAGCTGGTTCCAAATTCTGTCACCGACATCTCAAAAATTGTCACCGACTTTAGATTGTCAACATCATGATATGACTCATATCATATGACTAACGTCACCATAATCGTGTTAACAGTGTAGAATAAAGTAACGAAACCGTGAACTATCCCGCATGATTTAATCAAAACTTAAATCATATGTGTCGGGTCTTCACTTTAGACCTAATTAAGGTTAAATGATAGCTTAGAGAAGATTTTAATCATTTAGACGTGGCTATTTAGGTATCATTTCGATCCAGTTCATCCCATCCACGGCCCGTTTCTTTCAGTTGAATCTATTTTCCTTCATGAACTTTTTAGCATTCAGGTGAAGCGCTTTAATCAAGACCATGATGGGATTACAGGCGAAAGCCAAATATGCACAAATTGAACCGCCCCAGATTTTAACGTGTCTTCCTATTCATTAACGTTTTTTATTAACTGTTTAAACTTTTTTTTAAAACTTCCCCCTCCGGAATAAAAATCACAAACTTTAGAATATGTCGAACTTAGTTACGGAAAAATGATTGAAAGACTTGTCTTACACTCAATTTGCTGAGAATCGTAATTTTTATTTTTATAAATGAACATTTAGCGATTTGTAAATCAAATTAAAGTCTGGTAATCGGTTGTATACAGCGAAGCAAAAACGAGGAACATAATTTGAGTGTTTTGAAAGCTCGCCAAAGACTGTAAAAGACCTTATGTACAACCTTACTTTTTTTACATAACTGTTCGGCATATTCGTACATCGTTTGGTTATATTGTATCGAAATGTTACAATGGAATTTATTTTGAAAGTCTGGAAAGATTCTGTTTCAAGTTAATTAAAGAAAGTAAAAAAAACACGAGGAATCACATTTCGATTGTTGAAGAGTTCGATTTCGAAGTGAGTTCGTTATGAAAGTCAGTCGGACTTTAGTCAGAGTAAAGCTATGATAGTGGCTTCAATGATGATTCAAAGCACGTCAGAATAGCTTTTTCAAATATTCAATTTGAGTACGTTGAAACCAGGATGCTTCGGATCTGATGGGATTTATTACAATATAATATTTCAAATTTGAAATTTGAGTTCCGCTAGCCAAAAAAATATCACAAGTTTCTGTGTTTAAAATTCTCGATATCATCACTGGGACTTCGTCACACTGTTAAGGTCAATTACGCTGAATCGTGATTTTACTAACGTTATATTTATTGCGTCAATAAGATGAAGTATAAGAGAGATAATAACTTAATATAACGTGTTATAATGATTCATATTTTATAATCAATCCAGACAACTACTGGATGTTACAAGCTCTTGTTTTGAACTTGTCTAAAACTCTATTTTCGAATTTTGGTTCATTTCGGAAATTGAAACTTTAATTATCTTCAAGTTCAAGTTTGATTTTCATCGTTCCATAGAACTTATTTCAATATGAAAACAGGTGTTATTCGGTTGAATTGATGGTTAATTTCAAAACATTTAAGATTATCACATCAAATGCCCGATTCGGGCAGCCCGAAAAAGAATTCCAGGATGTCCATCGAGTCCTTACTTTTTTGTCATCGCTGAAAAATGACTGACTTTTGAGGCGCAAAAAGACTGCATTTTTGGGTGTATCCAATCGTGTTGCAAAAGACTAAAGCTAATTACGAAGACCAATTTATGATTTTTTTTAGAAAAGATTGTTTTAGGCACCCTGATTATTTTGACAAATTCTATTATACAACGAAATTATCATCTATGAGCTTTTCAAATTAAGCACATTCATTTATTACGACTTTTCCCAGAATAAATCTAGTGTGTATTTTCACAAATTTTCTTACATTTTTATAAAAAAATACTATGTAGCACTGACGAAAATTTCACTGAAAATTTACTTTCCCGTAAAGGTATTAAGGAAAGACGAACATTTCCGGTTTTATATCCACGGTTAAGATATTCTAGAACTTTGTTTTTCTTACGTGAATATACGTGAACACTTGAATATTTATGAACATTCGTGAACAGGTTCATATTTCTACAATAGCCATTTTAATATTAATTTTATTATTTCAAAGCATTCAAACTAAATTAAAAATTAAATCTTTTTTTGATATTTCGAATTGGCTTCAATGGGTTTGAATGCAACTCACATCAGTTTGTCACATGTACTCCTACCTATAATTAATATTTAATTTAATCCACAAGTTTAGAATCTTAATCTTTGGATAGCTCGTCACAATTTTAAAATATTAATTTCAATTCGCTCAACTGAGATTGCCTCTGCCCCCAAGTTTGACCACGAGGTGCTCTAACGATGCATGGGGATATATAAGGCCAGGACAGATGGAACTAAATCGTACTTTAACTATTTAAAATACTATTTAAATATGAAAATATTTTACTTATTATCAATGGTAAATGTGGTTGTTCTAGCTCGGTATGGTATCATGCATAGATTCAAAAGATATCACCAGAGTTCCTCGGATCGAATTGCTTCAAGACGGACCAACCACGGACGGCCAGAACGTAAGGATCCTATATTTGCTCGACTTGAACCTGAACCCATGGACAAGAGAAGTCCTAAACCAGCAGTCAGTCCAGGGCAGTGGAACAGCGGACCATTATTCAAGCGCCGTCCAACATTTCGACGAGTCCAAATCGACCCGGACTTGATTCAACGAATTCAAAGAATTGATAAAACATCGGATTTCGTTCACAGACAATCGCTTATTTAAAACAATATATTACTTTACACTTTTATTCACAATTACGTAATGAATGTGACGTCATGAAGTGACTCATAGGTATTATGTAACTCAGTAAAAATTACTGTTATTCTTCATCAAATAAATCCTTCATCATCAAGTGCAGAATTCATTTCTCCTACATTTGATCCTTGAATCGGATTCTGATTGGTTGAAGATTCTGGATCAAGTAGGTCCAAAGTGGGATCATACTGATTTGGATATTTCGGTGGGATATCGCCGCCTAGTGCTCCATCATTAACCGGTATATAAACTGGATTCCCATATGGGTCCAACAGCTTTTCTTCTTCTCCCTTCACACTATATGAATCGAATCAGGGATCCACAAACCGACCAAAACTAACTATTCTTGGTTTGATCAGATATATAAGTAAGATTTTATATTTTTTCTAGTCTAGTTTGTGAATACCTGAATCAGAACAGCAGTTGGGGCACGCCCTTCGCCAGTCGATTAGTATGAACAATCCACCAGTGACAAAACATACAAACATCATTCCCCAACCAATATAAATGCAAGGACCCCATTCATATCCATATCTAAGAAACAGTTGAACAGTGAGTTAACGCCCCTAACTAAGAGGCTTATTAAAACTTTTGATATAAACTCAGACATGCAACTTCAAATCAAAGTTGAGTTAAAAAACCTCAATTTACACATTCGAAATTACGATTTAGACCTTTTTGATCTCTAAAATAACGTTTTTACGAAAATAAGTGATGCATATCTTCTTGAAGTTGCTGATCGTAATTTTACGGTTGTCAAATTTGAAATCAGTGTGGGATTAGAGTAGTTACCTTTACTTTACCTTTGATTTTTATACGGATGATCATATTCATATTTTATATTAGCAGCATAAAGAGATACACAAATACCAACAGCTACACCAGCACTTATTTCTAAATATTCCGATTCAAAATTTTGTCGGAGGATGTCCACCTACCCAAACACCCACGCAAATGCTTTAAAATGAATTTACGTTTTTCAGTGCCCAGGAAAAAGGATTGAGTTTGATATCATTGGAAATGAATTTTGAATCTCTACAAACTGAGTTATTCAGATTCGAGCTCCATTCACTAAGTTCAAAAATCCCGAAATTCCCGGAATTCAACCTACTTATTGTGATTCTTTATACTAACCTAGTATACCACACATGATACCAATTCTTGCCTTTTGCTTTGGTGTCATATTGGCGAAATTTGTGCAATCAGCTGATAAGGTTGATAGAAATGCTGCTGCTGCTGACATTATCACACTTTAAATTCATGGAATCAAGTTTATGGTTTGGGTTTGGGTCAGGGCTCCTAGTACAACCTTGTACCAGTACGACCTCGTATTAGTACAACCTCGATTGAAGTAAAATGGTCGTACCTCGTACTGACTACTACGACCTTGTATTCAGTACGACCCAGTACGACCAAGTCGTATTTAGGAGCCCTGGTTTGGGTCGTCGTTACCTTAGGACTGATCCAGATCTCATTGCTTGCTGCCAGGCGGGCAAACCAAGTATTGATTTTGCATAGTAATCGCATTGTAATCTGACTGGATTGGGCATTGTGCATCTGAACCAAACTCCATCCAAAGTAAAAACACCCTTTGCATTTACCACAACTCCAGCTTGGTCATCACGTCGCCAACCAGGATAAAGACATATCACAGTTATAATTACACTTTTAACGTTTAATAAACTATGACTATACCTATTATCTTAAAGTGTCTAAGTAAAGTGTTCAGAGTAAAAATTCGGTCTAAGTTATCATACATTTTGAGACTTGAAGGTTGAATTATCCTACAATTGACTATAAGGTGAGAAATCCTAAAATTCAAAAGAAACGCCCTCTAAAGAAACAAAGCTGAATACCAAGATTTTTTCATGAAGCTAATCGGATTTGAACTTGTTATAATGGTGAATATTTTGACATGGCATGAAATATATATTGAGTACACTCAACTTTTTTACTATGGGTTGGCTTAGAATCAATCTCCGGAATCTTGTTTTGGGTTAGGTTCACTCGAAAGTGACGGTTTCAAGAATCTATATTTCAAAAGTTAGTTCATCTGCTCAGATTTTGTCAATTTGTTTTGCAATTTCCGGCTATCCGGAAATATTGGAGTTTGGATTGTTCAAATAATGTTAGTTTATACAGTATAAATTATACTTTTACGTGACTATTATTAATATCCTTGTAATGATTTACTGTACACTTTATTTTTAGATCTCTAGAACGATTTCGTTTCGGGTTTTATCAGGTGACTCAGCATTGAAACGTTCCAGTTAATAATTGCAAGCAGATAGCAAACAATTGGCATGTAGCGAAACTCAACATCGTATTCCTCTTTAGTTTGGATTCTTTTGAGACGTGAAATGTGAGATAAAATGTTTTTTAATCAATTTAACCTGTTGGATTCACTTCAAAGTCAAAATGTGCAAAAAGTACCTAGCGGTAGACATTCCACGCATTTATTTGAGATAGTTTCAAGTGTTTTAAACACATTAGTCGACTCTAAAAGGAATCTTAAACCTGGTTGGACCTCCATACTGATCATAGTAAAACTTAAAAGGGCTCCGAAGCTGTTTTTTAAACCGATTAATGCAGGAATGTTTCAAAATACGTTCCAAAAACATTTCATATTCACTTTATAAATGAAAAAGAGTTTTTAAGGTATTGGCATCCTGAACTAAACTGAATCAAAGTAGACTTGCTTTCCAACACAAGTCAACCGTTGACCGTCAACGTGGACATCTTGTGAGCCCATTCCTTGGCTGCTTCCATAAGTTCATCTTCGTCATAATCTTTTCTCAATTTATTTCTACCTGAAATTATCAAATTAATTGATATTATTTTAATATCGAAAGCGTAAGAAGTGTTAAGTTGCTTTAGTAATTAAATCATTAATATTATTTTTAATTTAATAACATGTTTAACTTAATCAAAAGTGTCATGAATCTTAAGATGACGAGTAAATCCTTTTTGCATCAAACAATTTGTACATTCCCATTATCTACTCATTCAGGGCTCGTTTCAAAGCTCGATCAGGTGCCTACCCCTATTAAGACTTATACCACTTCTTCACCTACGATTTATCTTATTTAGATCGATTTAAGGATAAGTTAGGGACTGATAAAATGTGATTCGCAATGAAATTTTACAAATCGAAACCAGACGTTAATCGTTGATGAACATCTTAAGAGTCCCTTGACAAGAATTCATGTGCACGTAGAATCTACGTCGTAGATACAATGACCCAGAAATCAAGTTGAAAGGCTATTAAAGGCCCTCGAAGGGATTCTAGTGAAAATAATAAAAATCCAAAATTGCCTACCCATATTCTCTTCAAACTTATCTTGACTAAAGTAAATGCCATTCATATAATTGAAAAATTTTAAATCAAATAATATTTATTCTAATAATAAAAATCGCTCCAAAAATTCAAAATTCAAAAATTTTGTATAAACTTGGAACACGAGTGGAATTCAAAGTTTTCATGGTTTTAACATATTGGATTATTAAATGTTCGGAATTGTGGAATATGTTAAACATACAGTCTCATCATGTAAGCAGACGTTGAAGATCAAACTGTAACTCAAATTTTGATTGGATGACATTTCTTGTTTGATCTTGAATGGGATCTTGAATGAATCCTAAAACGTAAACCAGAATATCCTAACAGATAATCGTTTTGCTTATAAATAGCTTGTTTTACATCAAAACGTTTGGACTCGTTGTGGTCATCATATTTTTATGATTTTTATAAACTAACCGTCCGTTTAGTTTGATTTTTGGGTTCTAACTGAAATTCCATTTATCATTTTTAAAACAAATGTTGGACCAATTTTTTGTTGACAAACTTCAAAAATCTGGACTATGGTCAATAGACTATGATTCATAGTCTATGAACCTGGTTTGCCAAGAATCATTGAAATCAGTGAGTTTCGAGAGGAAGTCTATTCAAGATTTTTGAGGTCATCTTGAGGTCATATCGGGTCCGCTTATCCACAGAAATGACCATTTTATGAGGCAAATGAATAAAGTGGTTTGTACTAGAATACGGAAGTGTCCCCAAGTTTTTGAGCACCATTTTTTAAAGTTTCAGTCCAGTTTTGGTTGTGAAGTCTAAAATTAGCGGAAATTAGTGGTTAATAAGAGACTTGAGCATCAAACCCTTTTTGGTTTAATCCTACTCGAGAATTATTCCCATTAGTGTCACAAGATTTGGTCAGAAATGTGAACCCATCGCGATCTTTTCATCAAATAACAGTCATCACCCTAGAATCACCGTTCAAGATTTTTAGGATAATCCGAATTCATGATGAATGGGTCACTTTTTCCCGTTTTTGTGTCAGTTTAATCACTAATAAGTGACTATTATATTTCCTTTATGTGAATTTGAGGTAGTCATTGTCATTTTCGATGAAAATACGTCTTTGGTTACAAAATTTAACATAAAATTCTTATTTTTACTAGTTCTCCAGAAAATAGAAAATGATTTCCTAACCTCGGAATGAAAATACCTGATAAATCAGTTTATCACGTTGCAAAATTAAAAATTGCATAATTTCAAATCAAATCTGGACATTACAACATTGGTGTGATTTTACGCCAAATAGAAAAATCATTTTTGGTGATTTTAGTGATTATGAAAAATGTTTTGATAGGTATTACTAAAATCATAATTTTATCTAAACGGAATAAATCAAATCAGCTCGGTAGGGTTGCACGTGATCGTCACGTGACTATTGCGGGACTCAGTTGGAATCACCGCATAAGACAGGAAAACATTATTGGAATAACATTTCGGTTTTATTACTTCACATTTTGTTTAGATTGTTCTTTGAGCTCATCTGTTATAATGAACCCAGCAGTTTAGTGTACAGAAAATTGGGTTAGGGTTGGTACAGTCAGCACACTTGAGTTTATTTATTTTCAGTAGAATATGTCAAATTGATTTGGTTTATATTAGACTTTGGATTTGGGGATAAGTAAAGTTAATGTCAAAAATATATTTCTAGATCTCGAACATCTGTCATTAAGATAAGTTAAATCTGTTTGCTCAAGAGTGCTCAAATGAAAAAAATGTGCTCATTTTGAGTTTTTGAAAAAAGTGCTCTTCAAAAATATTTCTACTGTGAAGTTAAACCAGCCTCTTGAGGAAAGGATTCCCCATTGAATTTGATATCGTCTAACCCTATTTAGGATGTGAAAAACGAGTGGAACCCTGTTTATACAGCATTTTATGAATTTTTTGCACGGTGAATAATACTGAACGGTGATTAGTATGATTCAGAAACGTTAAATCTTTAATATTCTTAATCTAACAAGTCCTTTCGATCCCAACAACCTTGATTTGTACTCCGAGCTAACTAGCTACGTCCAAGTTACTATGGCCCACCGGACTTGGATGAGTTAATTCAAAGGGAATGATCTAATTAATGAACATTCAAGGATCATTTCCAGCTGAAGTATCATTTGCATGTAGCAATTACCGGTTCGTTTAATCTAGTTGATTGCACTGGATGTTAAGTTGCACAATTTACAAAACAACTGAAATGGCAACATCCACATTTGGAGCTCAATTTAGAAAGAAAATGAATAGAACATGATGTGTAGACTGATTATTTTGACCGAGGTAAGTCTTTCGGTGACCGAAATTCGGTCTCAATGGCTTCAGCCTCTATCTTTAATTATCATCTGATTTGAAAACGTTGATATTTTGAAATAAAATTCAACGTCCTGAACTGTCTCATTCATCATTTGTTACAGCATTATCAAAAACCACAACGTTTCTTACCTCCCTAATGGTACAATATCAAGGTTTCATAATGTTTTGTAAAGCTTTAATCGATGTTATATTATTATATGGTCTAACCTCGTCATTTTTATCTGAAGCTAACGAAGATCAATACTCAGAAGAGCGACCTTGATAATAAAAGGGTTCAATTTCAAATTAAACGGTCTGCATTATTATCGGTTTACATGATTACGGTCATATTCTACGGAACAAATGATTTTCGATTTACAGCCGATTTACAACTGAATTTGAACCTGTGAATGAATTCGCAGAATGAAATTCTGTTGCGGATTCGGTTGAAAATCAAGTCTAGACTTGAAGGCATTGCATAGAAATCACTCTATCTATAGCCCAAAACTGAATTTAAAAATCCCATATCGAGAAGTGGATTAAAGTATCTAGGATTACTTCTTGGTGATGAATCATTTGGTTATGGACCAGGTCCATTGGACCTTAGTTCCGGAGGACTTGAATATGATGAAGAGGACCCCTCTTTGGTGGAGGGCGCTCAAACATTGGTGGAGGAGCCTCCAAAACTTAAAATAAGCTTCGAAATCCATATTGATAATCAAAAGACCATTTTATATTTCGTATAATGAAGAATTTAACAAATTTGCTCCTTTTAGCAGGCCATAATGCTGTCAAAATTGGTGAGTTAGAGATTTCGATATCTAGAGATATTATTTTCAACTGTTAATCACATGATTCAGATACTGATACGGAACTCTTTTGGAGTTTCAATCAAACTGAAGTCCCTGATAACTTGAGACGACAGTTAAGCCAAAAAACAGTCCGTGGGAATCCGACCGGGGCTGGTAAACAAGTCAGAAAATTTGTTCAACTAAAACAAATGATTTCATTTATTCTTGGGGACGATTGGAGCTCATTTGATAGGTAATGAAGATATTCAACTTCGTAGTTGTC
>SCLD01142204.1:0-22995 GCA_004367895.1 Oikopleura longicauda
ATTCATCCGATGTCTTTTCAATGATCGGCTTTGGATCTCCACCGACTGGGTTCTTGGTAGCTTTCTTCGGACTTTTTGATGGAGACCGATTCTTTTTGGATTGGTTCTCTTCGTCAAAATAAGAACTCTGAAGAATCGTATTATTATTTCCGTCCAAATTAGAGGCCGAGTATGAAACTTCCGTAAAATTGATCGATGAGTTTACAAAAGACATGAAAAGCTTATTGTGGGTCAAATGCCAAGAAAAATCAGATCCCCCTAACCCGAAAATAAAAAAGATCAGCCCTTGGCTTTCGTTATTTTTGAGCCCGTTCCTCGTCATCTGATTCTGAAAATCCATCATCAGACATGTCTCAAAACTTTTTTTAACTTTGAAAAAGTGGCGTTTTTTATGAGTAATCAACTCTCAACTGGGCGATGACGTCATTAAAAAATATTTACCGTTTTTGGCTTCTTGTTTGGCATATCTTCATTGTCAGAAGCCTTTCGTTTTTTTGATTCGGGGTTTGACTTTTCGGAGTTTTTTTCATTCTTTTGAGATTTTGATTTTGGAGAAAAGAAAGAAGCTGGATTTATTTCTTGACGATTATCTTTGTTAGAATTGAAAATAATCTAACTTTTCCACTATATTAGTTTATACAGTACGAGCCTATTTACTTTTGAGCCTATATAGCCTGTAGGGCTTATTACAAGTCCATGCCTACATCACTTTGTTTAAGCTTTGGTTTTCGTTTGGTTACTCTAACTTCCATTTTGTCAACCTCATCTTCTTCAGATGAATCTAATGCATGTTTTTTCTGTTTTATTTCGGCTGGCTTCGGTTTTGTTTTCAAACCTTTAGGGCCGTTAAGCCAATTACGAATATCCATTATCTATAATCGAATAGGTGAAATAAATGTTTGGACAGCTCGTGTTATCACAGTGTCGTTAGATAATAATCTTTTGGAGCGAATAAAGTTTTGAACTGAACTGAACGAATTAAGTGATATGACTCGACCAACCCATCTGATTGGCCCACCAATATGAAAAACGAAAATCGAGCAACTAACGAGTGATATGAATGAAATCTTCATGATGAAGAAAGAGGTAACTAGCTACAGTAAAGATGGCACTATGACGTCACTATGACGTCAGAATAATGTTGATCTGTCGAACGGTTAAAGACCCTTGTTGAAGTAAACTATTTGATCTGGATATTTTTTTGCAATTTCTGGTTCAAGCTGATTCGTATTTACTGATGAGTTTTGAGCAAAAATAGCGCATGTTAAAGGATTGGCAATCAATAATGATAGCCCAACTATTGCGACTTGCATCAGAGGGGCACCAACTTTTGATTTTGCTAATTTTGGATATTTCTTCTCTACTGCCATCATTCCATAAAGAGGAACAACCATGGCTGGAATTGCACACATGACTCGCTGACCAATAACTTTCAAGATTGCTGATTGCCCGGCAATTTTTGATGTGCCTATAATTTCACCATCATTGGCCGTGACATTAATTCCATTTTCAAGCTCAGACATTCTCATAAGGGGAGTATTTAATGCATTTGCAGCACAAACAGCGAAGAATGGAGATAAGCGCGACATGGATCTAAAGACCATAAATAACCTCTGACACAAATTCTGGGCACGGTATATTCTTACTTTGGTGCGTAGCGTTTTATAGTCATCGCCACCGCGACGGCGAGTGTTGTGGCACCGAAAAAGTTTCGGGCTAAAATAGTTGTCTTTATTTCTTCATCCCCTGATCGATTTGTAAAGTTCACAACAGCATTGACAGACTGATTGGCAAATTGCCAAAATATAATTTGACTTGGAGTTTTTTGAAAATATAACATTGCTCCCGTTATTGTCATATTCATTGGCACCCAGGCTGACATCCTAAACATCATAAAATTTTGAATTTATAAATTTCATTTGTTGAGAAAAACCTTCCAGGTAAAAACATTTTCTTTCCAGTATCGGGATGGTAAGCACTATCATGTTGATATTTTGCTTCCCAGAGTTGAGTCGAGGTCAGACCCAAATTTTCGCCATTTTTATATGCTTCAACAACTGATCGCGCTCGGGTCAATTCGTCATCTTTGAACGATTCGTTTTCAAAAAAGATCTAACTAAAGTGAAAGATTCTCAACCATTTGACGGATAAGTCTTTACGTCAACCTATCATGTTATGACACTCAACCACTTTCACTCAAATCATTTCGTTGCAATTCGGATCGATTCCTGATAAAGTAAGATTCAATGGATTCGTTAATTTAACAAAATGCTGAACTCTTCCCAAATAAGTTTCTTGGTCGTATTGGGAATCGGATAATTTTAATCGTTTATCACTCATTCTTGAATTAATACGTTTAATCAGATGCAATATTCAAGCGATTTAAATTTTAAAGCTTTTATTAAGAAAAAATCCAATTCAGGATTAGATAGAGGCAGTGCGGTAGTAGATAACAGAGAAGCCAAACAAGCTAATAATGCAGGCGCGGTTTCTTTTCTGGAATCGCATACATATCTAGAATGTAATAATAAGTTGAGTGCATATTAATAATATGATATTATACATGAGTGCATATTGCAGCATATATAAATGATACAAACCTGGTGGCTGTTTGATTCCTTCACCAAATGGATTCTCAACAAATTCAAGTTTTGGTCGATATGCTTCTGGGTCATACTCTCCTGGCTTTGATGCCGCGGGCTGTGGTGTCGCAAATTGCTGAGCAAAAAATGCAGCCATTGCAGCTTCTACTTGTTCTTTATGGCCTCCAGTTTGGTCTAAAATTGACGTTATTTTACCATGAGTCATGTCCCTGTCTTTTCGACATCTCACCTGAGCTCAGGTTATTTATATCGGTTTGATAAGCTTCATCTAGTCGCCTCTTGACGTTTAGTTTCTCATGAACTGGTTTGGCAGTCGAAAATGTAGAAATTAAATTGTTTATCAAATATGTTGCCATCATAATCTTTTTTCTTTCACCTCCTAACGTTATTCGTCGCACATCGCCTTCTTCTCTCTCAATTTTTATCCTGAAACCGTAAAAATGAATTCAAAAAATTTACAGCCAAACAAAGCACTAGTTCTAGGACTAACCTACAGCCGCTAGTCTGCCGGACTTCATTTATTCTCTTTCCTCCTTTCCCAATAATAGCTCCAACATGTTCTTCAGGTACTCTCAATTCTTGTGTTTGGTCGTCAATTTCGATGGGGACATAATCGTTGGCTGACTCAAGAGCACCCGAGGACGCTAATACGGCCGCTGCCATATTCACGATAGTGTCGTCCTAGTAAAACGGATTATAATATAATTTATATGAAGTATTCAAGGCTTGAATTTCAAGCTTATTTAAGGGTAGACCTATACCTTGGACTATGTATCAGCCTGATTCATATTATAGACTAAATTAGACTTTAGATTTCTCAAATCAAATTCGAATTTCTGACTTTCGGATCTCTCAGATTATGGGTAAATGATCAAAATCACTCAATTAATGATTTTATTACTCTGATAAGATACCGTGGAAATTAACTGGTCACGAGATCGAACCCTTTTTATGTGTTTCACTCAACATATGGAATTATCCCTAAATGATTCCAAACTTCGTACCTTTTCATTTTTAGTTTCTCCAGTATCCTTGGATGGATCATATGGTACGATTTGAGAGGACGGCGTACCCTTAAACTCTCCTTTACTTTCTTGAATCGCCCCTTCAATAATTTTTTCAACAACCAATTCAATTGCAGTTACAACAGAGAAATTGTTTCCTGTTATTTTACATGTTCTTTCATCAGAATTGGGTAAACACTTTTGACATTTCAAAATTTGGTTTCAATTTATAAAATAGCCTATATGATATAGTATAGGCTATAATATATCTAAGCTATAATTTATAGTCTAGATATTATAATATAGGCTATACAAATGTATAACACAATAAATTATACTGACAACAATGGTAATACATGTTACAGGTTTTTATTTTTTGAAATTTTCCTCAGCTGAAAATATGATTTGGGCTCCTGAATTAACCCTTAAATCTTTGATACTCTTTCCACCTTGACCAACAATAAGACCACCAATATTCTTTGGGATAACCAATGTCAAACTTATTGGAACTAATCTTGTCGAAGCACCATAACTATTCACTTCACTTTCTAAGATCTCGGATAATCGTTTTACCGCTGAAATGAGAGTTATAGATTATTTTTAATAATGAAGAATTTCATCTTAAACCTTTCATAACTTGTTTCTTTTGATCTGTTATTGATAAAATTCGATTTTTATATTCTCGACTTGACAAAACTATTTTCGATCCTGTTTCGTCTCTTAGGGTTTTTATATTTGAGCCATCACGACCAATAACTTGACAGGCCTCTTTATGATTCATTATCAACCGAATCGTCAACTCAATTTCGTCCATGTTATTGACGACAAATGATACTTTCTAAATGATGAAGTCTCAGTAACGAAATATTTAAGCATAGGCAGCATTTATTGACCGATTTAATAAACCGGAAGAAAAGTTGAAAGCAGGTATAAAGCATGAGGGAGGAGAAAGAATGAATCTGATTGGCTCAGATGATTAACAGAGACTTCTGTTTGGTTGTAACTAATCGTCAGTCATATTCCATATGCTATTTGAACGTTGACTTTGCTTACTCCATATTGAAGAACGTCTCTGTGAGTTTATTATCTCGCCTGAATATTTTACAATTTATAAAATTATGAACCATAATTCATGGTACATAAAAACGTATTATACAGTATTATACTCACCTTCAAATCCATTTTGATTTTGATAATTAATAACGGTCTGTTGATATTCATTAGCTGCCGGTTCCACCTTAACTTGTTTATTCGCTGATTGGCTCTCCCCATTCTTCGTTTTCGTAATTGATTTTGACCCTAGAATTTTGTTATATCTCGCATTTTTGAAGCTCATGATCATAATAATGGGAATGAGAACCTTTTTGAATACTTACCACTAGAGGTCGCATGTGAAATAATATCTGTAGTTAATCTGTCTGCTAGATTATTGATTTCTGCTTCTTCTTTTGTAGTTTTGCGTTTTCTGATACATTTGTTTTGCCCATTCCGACCTGCCGTGAGTGGACTCTGATTTGAAGATTGGGAGCGGCTACTGTTATTTGCATTAGCGGTTGATCTTGACCGATGTCCACCCAGAGACGATCCGTTCGGTCCTGACCGTAACTCTCTATAGTCTTCGAGTACTTCTTTTATAATATTCCGAGCAAGATTATCGCTAAAAGCGTCCATTCGTCGTCTAAACTAAAATTAACGTAACGGCTGTTACGCAATGAAACGTAATATGTTACAGTCAAAACTTTTTGTAAAAACTAAGAGATCAAGTTATAAAAATAAAGGCTATAAGTGTGATGGCAGGAAAGGATTACAGACTAAAGTATTCATCTAGTTACGTTATATTTCTAACGTAATCACAGTGAACAGGCATCAATGACCTTTTGAATCCGTGATTTATTTTTCATATTTGGTCCTTCTTGTTGGGCATATTTCAAGACTTTCTGAGGAGCCAGTTTCGCAAGGGCTATTAGTGATTTTGAAACAGCTGAGTAAATATCGGTCTTATCATCATCCAAATGAAGAAATAAAACATTCATTGAGTATTCCACGTGGGCACCATAACATTGAACATCATATGTATCAGCAAGTGATCCCAAGATTTTAAATAAACGTTCTAGGCACTGACAGGCCAAAGTTCGAATTGTATCCATCGAATCATCCAATCGTTGAAGAAAAACAACATATATTTTATGGAGAAAATCATAATCGAATTGAATTTTTTCGTTGTGAAGAACATTTCCAATAATAAGCAACGAATTCGTTCTAAATTCATCTTCATATCAATACTGCAACATTGAAAAAAAAACAAACCTTGTTGTTATCTCGTCATCTTCCGTCGCCGACTTGATCGTTTCTTCGAATGCTTTATACCATTTCAATTGTTCATCAGAATCTAATTCGGGAACCAAGAATCCTAATGCTGATATTGCTAAAAGTCTTGAAGCTGTTTCGATTCGACCTGCACGATAGACAATATTCTAGATTAATATTTGAATATCTTCCAACTTAGTAATAATTACCTTGGTGACAAGAGAAATTATTTTCTTCAGGATTGGGTTGAAAATTGAATGGTTGTTTGAAACAAGTTCGAAAAGCATTTCAAGAACATGAAGTCGAACACGTCCATTTTCAGAATTTGGAACAAGTAAATGTTCGAAGTTGTTACTTGATGCTTCAATAGCAGCAGTTGCTTTCTAAAGTTAATTTTAGCAATGATCATCAGGAAACTACTTTTACCTCTTGGCAACAAATTTGAAGTAGATACGACCACGCAGAATATTCCGGCGAATTTATATTCCAACTCTTGACAGATCCTTCGAAATGTTGAACAAGGTCTGGTCCATAACAGTTTAAAACGTCTGCTTTAGTTGTGAAAGTTTTGTAAACGATATTTTGTAAGACGTCATCGTTTAATTTCTTTTCTTTTGAGATGAGTGCCTGAAAATGACTTTTAGAATTTTACCCACATAGAAATAATTCTAACCTGGCAAAAAATTTCAATGTTAAGTATTTGTTTATGGTCTAGATCGCAAACTTGTAATTTTTGAGAGATGTTACGGTTGATGTTTCTGATAAGAGAAATAATTCTATCTTCTTTGTAAAACCCGTAAGTTGATTTGTCTAGAGAAGTTAGTACAGCGGTAAGATCTTCTTGTGATGTTGAAATTTCTGTGAATTTGTCAAGAATGCTGAGAGCACCAAGCGACAGTCCTTGAATACTCGGGAGTAATATTTTAAGAATTAGATCATTGTCAGCAAGGGTACAAAGCCATCTAGCAGTTTCTTTGTGATTTTGAATAACATCTGAAGAGTTATCTTGAACACCTTTTGATATAATTTCAACAAATTTTGGTACATGTTGATGAATAACACGTTCAGCATGACGGGCAATATGCCCCAAAACACGTGACGCCATCTTCCGGTTATCTTTATTCAAATTGTCTCCACAATCACGTGCTAATGCAGGAAGCATTCCGATAACATTTCGGCCAACAAGCTCCCGACAACCCAGATTTGGACGGATCGCCTTTTCCGGATAATTCTTTGGTTGCTCAGTGGGATAATCGATTTCTTCTTTTAAATCCAATTCATTTTCGTTTTGAAACTGTTCTCCTAACTTAACCCATTTCTCTTTTGATTCGCTGAAATAGTCAAGTCATATGTGTTCACATGGTTGCGTTATCACTCACGTTGAAATGAAGACATCCTCATCATCAAAAAAGCCGAAATAAATTGGAATCAAAAGATTGAAGAACGAATATCTGTCTCTATATGTCCCCAAATAATCGTGAATTTCTTCGAAGAGCGTGTATCTGACTTTCAAAGGTTACATACCGTAACTTATCCGTAACTTCATACGTAACTTTCATACCGTACGTTTCATATGTATACAAAATAATAAAATGTCATATATGTCAATAATAAACCTCAACTGAAGCATTCTCATCGAAACATCGCTGAACAAGGTAGGCCAGATTCTTTCGTAACAATGCTGGATCAGAAATCTTCAACAGATTTGACATCGATCTGACCGTGGCTGATCGAATTTTTGACTGTTGATGATTCAATGAGTTGATCAAAGGTAAGATCAACTGTTCAGAGTATTGATGAATATTGAATGCAAAGTCAGAAATCAAAATAAGAAGAATTTCATTTGAAAGAAGTCTTGAAAACATTTTAATCGATATGTTCGTAGCATGATATTTTAAAACATGTTTCGGTAGTCTACGTGTATCGAATGAAATGCAATCCTTATGTTATGAAATGGATCTTGTAAAGTTCTAAATAAAATTGCACAAATTTCATTCAAATAACTTCCCATTGTTTGTTTGTAGTCTTTGAGCGCTTAAACTGGTTATTTACTTTTACCCTTATTTATTCTAACCCTTATTGGTAAATTTCTGCGTGTTCACACAGAAGAATTTTTTCAGCCTTTTGTGACGTCAATATTAAAGATTTTGGGGAGGGATCACTTGGCATTCATAAAAGTAGACTTTTTATTTTCCACCAAAAATCGTGAAGGAAGCGATTCGAAATCATAAATGTTACCATCAGACTCTTGAGACCCGAATTAGTCGAGGAAATAGTTTTTTGCCTAATTATAGAATATGTCCGTTTCTCAGTTTCCAGAAACGGCCGTTTTATTTTTCAAGGTTGAATCCACATATAATATCATGAGTAACTTTGAATGCCAAAAACAAGGGCCTAGTGACGTTTTTTATTTTCATCTGATAAAAATCACCATCTGAGATCACCAAGTTCCCCCAACCCAAAAAGTCTACTTTTTTGGACAGTTGCAAAAAGTCTACTTTTTAGACACCCGAGAAAAGTCTACTTTTTTGGACATCTGAGAAAAGTCTACTGTTTTGGATTTAGGCAAAAAGTCTCTTTTTTTTAAAAAAGGCTATTTTTTGGACTGTTCTAGAATGTGGAATTCAAAAAGTCTACTTTTTTGGATGTAACCCATAGGTGCCGGGTCAGTGCGCCTAGACATAATATTCTGTACTCCCTATGTTAAGATATTGGAGACTCCAATTTGGAGTTCATTTTTTTAGCAATACAACCAGTTTCCTTTGTGAATAATTTCCAATTGAGATAATCTTAGTTCTTCGCATTCTTCGTTTATCTGTTCAGAACCCAGTCTTGATTCTAATGTCGGAATGAGACCAGCAAAAACCGTCGGGGAGCCATTTATTTTGTCCAATAGCTTTTTTATATTATCCGTTGTTTCTTGACGTATATGCTCTTAAGATTTGATTTAATAAGAGATTGGACATATAGAAATATTAAAAAATATAAAATCAAATAGATTAAAAATATGTATTATAAATATTACCTGAATCATCATGAAACAATCGACACGAGAATTTCACAATTTGAGCAAGGATCTTATAAGTTGCAAGTGATTCAAAGGAGTAAGTCTGGATTATTGATCTTGATTCAGGTCTCAGTTGGAGACTTAGCTTTTCAAGTTGAGGATCTCAACAATGAAAGCTCAAATTAAACTGTTAATTTTTTAATCAATTAATAATTTATTTGAAACCACCCTGATCATATTAACGCCATTCTTTCTTTCATTCTTTGGTGCATTTCTATTTGACTGAATGCTTTCAATTCGTCGAAGTTCAGATTCAATTGATATTATCATTTGGTCAAGCTTTAAAAGTTTTCATTTGAAAATTTTAAGTTTTCTGAGAACACTTTTAGTAGATTTCGATACTTCAAACCTTCCTTAGTCGAGACCTCTTCGTCATCTGAATTTTCTCTTACCTCCTCAAAAGTTACCATTTTTGTAAAAATTTATTATTTTCTTCAAAATAGTATTTTCACACGAATAAATCCGATTGAAAGGATTCTTCTCACGATGCCTGTCAATTATCCGAAAAATACTTGTCGCTGATTGGTCAAGACATATCGATTGGTCGAAAACTTGATCTCTCGAAGGGCCTCAGATTCAAACAGAAAGAGAAAAAAACTCAAAAAGATAAAATGGCTTGGCTCACATTCCTATTAGTGTCCATTTTGTGGGGACTTGTTGGTGGACTAGCCCCATTCTTGGTACCATCTGGACCACAAAAGGTAAAAATCAGTATCAGTAACGTACCACACCTTCCAACCATTTTCTATCAAAATAATTTTAATTAATCAGTTAATTAATAAGTTGAATTGTTTTTTGCTGATCATCTTATCTGTCTTGTAATCATTCATTGTAATAGTAATAAAATTTGACTCAAATATGGTCAATGTGATCTAGTACGTTGTAGTAATCTTGTGGCAAACAAACAACGAGCTTTCTGATCAAATGACCGGGAATCCTAGATTGATACCTTTAAACTAAAGGCTTTAATTTATAGCTGCAGGTAATCGTTTTAGACATTCTGGATACCATGACAATATTCTCATGATTAAAATACAATGGGTCTCACAGGTAGTGTTAATCCGAGTACTGTCGATACACATTTTGAATATACAGTATGAATCACAACCTTCATACCGACACTCGGGATACTCTAGAGTCTAGAGTGAAACGACTGAATAATCGGTTAGGAAATCGGTCCTCTCGCTATTTATTTACCTTGGAAATAGGTAGACAAATATAGTTCTCTATCCGACAATTTAATCAGTTTCGTTTTGCAGGATGTCGAGCCTTTTAGGACAGTAGAGGTCTTGGTGAATGATATTTTTAAAACTCCATTTGAATACTAAGTAACTGTACAGTAAGTAATAATGTTGAATTTTTGTTGTTAATAAAATTTTCCAATGATAATCGGAAATAAGCACCCCACTTTTAATCGTTTTGTTTGATTTAAAAGTGAATTTAATATATATTCAGTTTCTTTATCAAATAATGTTGATAATGACCGCTGTCTGTTGTTGGTTACAATGGTTTTTATGTTTCTTGAGTCAATTGAATCCTTTAGCAGGACCTACACTCAGCAAAGAAAATATCGATATCATCCGTTGGTCTTGGGAAGAAGTCGAATAAGTTACTACTGGTCAAAATACTATAAGACAATTATGTTTGTGCAATTATATTTATCTTATTACAATTAATATTGTATATTCCGTTCACTTTCATCCGGTGAATAGACGATTGAGTCTATTTCGACTCTTTTACAAATAACCATTTTGTAATCTTAGGAAATAATTATTGAATCCGATTTTAGGATTCCTTTCAGCAATACAATGGTAATCGGTATCTTTATCATGGAATGTAGCCTCTTGTGACGTCATACTGTACACACAATTTCATGAACTGTACTTATATGTGCCACCAAGGATTCATTTCTTATCTTCAATTATCCATTTTAACAAGCTTAAACCCTGCTCGTTTCACCTCGTAAATATACCAGTCTATAGCGTAATATTGCCTATTCAATGGCCTTCACTGAATGGCCTATCATAGTCTTTCGTTTGTTATGACTGTATGTTATGATACGTAAGTTATGACTGGCTTTCGATATACTGGTTCAACTTATCCCTTTATTGTTCCTGTTCGTTTTCTTCTATTAAACATATGTTCCAAAGTGTAATCTACATTTATCAATTTGCAGCCGGAATATCAGGGCCAGTGCATTGGCTGTAGTGGGTATGGAAAAACAGGCGAAGGTAATGGTATTATGATATTTATTATAATATTGGCAGTATATTTGTCCGTTTACTTGTTCGATTTTCTGGTGGTACACCGAAGGCTCGAGCTGCTATTGATGATCTTGCTTCATTTTGGAATAGTTTGTTCTTTGCAGAATTTTTCCCTTCTTCTGCGCCTAAATTCAAACAATAAGTTTTTGCTGTAAAACGTGCTGTTATCACTGACAACCCAACACTATAAAGCAATCATTTTTTACCTGGTATTCGTAGCCCCTGCATAGCATTTATAGTGTTAATTAAATCTTTGAATGATCTTCTCATGTTTGGAGAAGCAGTGCTATCGTTTGCCAAATCTTTGAGATCATCGGTTATAGTGCTTACGAAATACCTTGTTCGTGCACGCTTTTTTCGAATCATTCTTGCGCGATCTCTCAGATCTTTAACTTCATCAAATAGTTCCTCTAAAAAAACTATTATGAAATACAATTTTATATATATTCAATTTACCGGCTTTATAATTTTTGCGTTTTTTGTTGACATGCATTCTTTTGCCATTTCTATCATCATTAAATTCCATTTCTGTGATGCATACTTGAGAATTTAGGGCAAGTTTCATCTTAAATCACAAGATTGGTCCCGTTAGTAATTTGGTCCGAATTTCGAGTCGAAAACTTTCGACGGTTCGGCGAATAAGGACAAAGGACTGACCTTATTGTAGTATGGGACTTTCATTTGTTTCACAAAGCAATGTTCCAAATAATGGTTTCGATTTTCAAAAAATAAATCACATCTTGGACAATATATCTCAATATTACTCTAAAATAAAGTTCAGATTTATAATTTAAACTGAATAATATACAAAAACTGGCCAACACTTACTGTGGCCATTGGGTATTGAATCTTGAATTTTTTGGTTTTGGTCAAATTAGGTTCAGTCGGCCTTGGTTCGAGAACAGCGACTTTCCACATTTGACATTTTAGAATTCCCCTTTTATTTGGTACTAATTTTTCCCTTGGCCCCAATACTGCAGGATGGAGTCCATTGCTGACATCAATAAGCTGACTCAATGTGGACTCGCGACGGACAGTAGTACGCCCAATACCAGACGATCGATTCACTGTTGAACGATTTACAAGATTTGAGGAAGGGCGACCGGAAATGTGCGATTCCCTATAAATCATTAGTTTAGTTGAACTAAGTTCTATATACAGCATATACTACAAATCATATCAATTAATTCTAACTAACCTCAGCTGGGTGACCCTCGACTTAAGATTCGAAGATCGAACTTCCACAGTATCATGGAAGTTAACACCAGTGGGTTTCGTATTTGGAACCGATGGTCTGCCTTGTACTTCACAATCTTGGCTCATTTAAAACTGGAAGTTTAAATCGAAAATTTCACAAGAAAATGATATTCTAGAATTTTATAATGAGACATGAATCATGTCACATGATCAATTATTGTCCATAATTTATGGTTCAAGTGAAAAATAGACCATGGAATAGACTTATTATGTTTTTTGAAGGTCAGTGGATGACATTTGTCTTTGAGCTTGCCACCGCCTTCAAATATTGGTTCGTCACTATCCATGGAAGTTCATACGGTCATTTCGACCATCAGAGATGAAGCTCATTTTCTCCGCCTTTTGGTCATCGGCGATTGGATCTGGTGAATGGTCACCTAAAATATGGTATGAACCAAAAGATTTTTCATTCGGACTTGAAATTGAGCAGACTGAGTTGAATCATGAAAACGATTTACGAGAAAAAACATTAATTCAAGATGTTCGTTTACCAGAAAGCATTTGGGATGTTCCCTTGGTTGTGGGAAAGAATAAAGTGGTTAATGATGAACACCGAATTAAAGCAACAGATTCATTTCTTCAGGATATTCTTAAATCAATTGAACTTGACGATAAAAATATAAACGGAGTATATTTTGACTTTTTGGATTCATGGGGAACACCATCCCAAAGGCCGGTTTACTTAATAGAGTAATATATTGTCAAGCGAATAAGAACACCAAAAACTCATCAACTGTTTTGAAAAAATTGCTAAACCGTATTGAAGTCACTTCACTAATGGTCTGGTGGAGATCAACGTTGAATCTGATGCAACGCTTTTGAAGAATCGAAAAATTCGGCCATCAGCTGAGTTTATTCGTAATATCGCCGAAAATGGTTTCTCTGACTCAGTTGCAAATCAAGCCCAAGGATCCGAAATCTTTCAGTTTAGGCAGACTTCAAATCTAGACTTCAAAAATAGTTTCATTTATTGATTGCATTACTCTGAACTTCAGTCTGAAGCCATAAAAGTGGTAATCCTGAACTTGATTATTTGAATCAAACTGCAAAGGAAGACTATTGGGAACGTGATTCCGTTTTCTATGGCCAGGATATATAATACTAATTTAGTGACTATAACTAACTGTCGGTGAGTCAGTCAAATATCTGACAGCTGATATATTTAATATAGGCTTATTTATTGTAATGTGTATTCTGCTGTAAGTTCATATGATAAAGAAACATTTGGTTTTGGTACCGCGACTGCAGCTTATCAAATTGAAGGAGCTTATAATAAAGATGGCAAAGGCTTGAATATTTGGGACGAGTGGTCAAATCGTGAACCAAATGAAAATGGTCGATGTGGGATCGCACGTTGTGAAACCGGCAACATCGCTTGTGATTCTTATCACAATGTCGACCGTGATGTTGCTTACGTAAAATCGTTGAATCTAGATCAATATCGCTTTTCACTGTCTTGGGCGCGTTTGCTTCCAACTGGTTACGTCGCTGATGGGGTAAATCAAGCCAGGGTTCACTTTTTTACTTATATTAGTTTTAGTTCTCCGATGTCCGGGATCATTTTTGGATTGATCTGATTGAGGTTATCACTTACAATAGTATGATCAATCGGTGAACTCATGCTTATAGCTGGGGTTGACTACTACAACAGACTCATTAACACTTTGTTGGAAAATAGAATAGAACCGATGGTCACTTTATTTCACTGGGATTTACCTTTGAAACTACAAGAAGATTATGGTGGATTCAACAATAGCGCCATCGTTGATGATTTCAACGCTTACGCAGATTTGACATACAGTTTATTCGGTGACAGAGTAACAAAATGGATGACAATGAATGAACCGCATTCTTATTGCTGGCAGGGTCATGACGTTGGTGCATTTCCACCAAGTTACGGAGACGCAATAGGAGTTAATTTTTACAGATGTGCCCATAACATGATTCTCGCTCACGCAAAAGCATATCGCACATATTATGATAAATATCAGCCAACGCAAGGTGGGGAAGTATCAATTACCATAAATGCTTTCTGGGCCGAACCACGTGACCCGAATAACAACGATGACATTGAAGCTGCTCAGGACAGTTTTCTTCAAGTTTTTATAAATGTAAATTTATGTTCTTTCCATGCAGTCCGATAATAAAACTATTAACAGACCTACAATATTCATGCTATTTCACACTGGGCTGATCCAATATATAAAGGCGATTATCCTCCTGAAATGAAAGAGCGAATTAGCAAGGAATGAGTTGTAAATATAAATTTTGCTTATATCTAAATCGAGCTAAAATCTTTGGCACGATTGTTTTAGTCTCGTGTGCCGGTTTGGGATAATATATAACTCCTGAATAAGTTATCTATGGAAGAAGGTCACTCAGTATCAAGGTTACCTGAATTTACTGCAGACGAAAAGGATATGATCAAGGGCACTTGTGATTTTTATTCGCTTCAAATGTATTCAACCCGACTGGTAACGAAAAAAGACCCTGCAAATGATGCAAAGCTTATGGAGGAAATGAAAGAAAGAATCAAGCGTGCACCAGACATAGAATTACCTGAACACAATCTAGAAACACTTTTGTATTGGTTCCGTCCAGGGTGGTACGGAGATATGCAAGTTTGGACTGCTTTAGATCAGGAAAGTGAAATATCAAATAAGGCCCGTCCTGAGAATAACTATGCAGCTCGAAAGAGGAAAATAAGTGAAATCTGGCATCGTTAAAGTCTGAACACTGTTAAGCCCAACCCCATTTCTGAATCTAAAATTTAATTTATTATAGGAATGGGAACGTGCAGAATCAATCTGGCTTCGAAATACACCATGGGGACTTCGCAGAATGATCAACTGGATAGATCGTCGTTATCCAGAAAGTGGAGGAATTTGGATAACAGAAAATGGAATTTCTTTGGGTAATGCATACGCTGATGTTGATCGTTACCAATACATATATTTGCATTTCAACGAAATTCTTAAGGATTTTTTCTTAAGTCTTTCAAAAAAGTTATTATCGCCCACAAAAGCTTCTTGATAACTTGATTTTCATAATTAACTGCTTATTGAATATCTAAAAGGCAATTGAACTAGATGGAGTGAATGTTCGTGGCTCTTGTATATGGTCACTGATGGACAATTTTGAATGGATTGCTGGCTTTGAAGATCATTTCGGAATCTATCATGTCGAATTCAATGCTCTAGAAGATCAACCAGCTGGTACCGATTATCCGGATACATGGGCCAAGGAACGTTTAGCCTCGACCATTTGATTTGGTATATGATATATGTTATACGGCATAACTTATGCCAAATATAGAGTGAGCAGGCTAATCCTAAGCAAGACGTCTGTTGAACGCATCGCCAAATTGGTTTCTGATCCAGTCTATAGTGAAAAGACTTCGGAAAGAATCTCAGGGAAATTTCCACAAAATTTTAAATTTGGCGTAACCAACAGAGGCTATGAAGTTGAAAGCAGATATTCTACCAGCTTGCCTAATCTTTGGGATGCTCATGATTTGCATGCAGTAGATGGGCCCATTTTGGGCAATTTATTAGGTATATAAGCGAAATTGAAATTACGTTTTAAAATTATTGAAGCAAATCGATGGAATCCACCCAAAGTTGCTGCAGATGTTCAATCACGGGTTGATGCTGATGTAAAACTGATATCAGAAATGGGTATGACGTCATATCATTTCTCTGTAAGTTTCAACAAAATGTTCAACGATGATGATTCTCTCAACCGAGAATATCTAAGGCAACAGTTCTCAAATTTTGTAGATTATTTCGTTTTACTTTAGCTATCGAGATTGAAAGTGTTTAGAACATATGCAAAGATATTTGGAGAGGCTAACATTGCAACTAAAAGCACTCGGGATCGAGACTGTTGCAACGATGATTAACTATGATTTACCAAGTGTTTATTACGATTTTCCTAACCCTAATAATGTTGGATGGCTGGGAAACAAAATTCAGATTGCTTTAGGATTGGTTTTATCATGGGCTCGAAATCTTTTTTTCGGGGTCAATGTGGTCAATGTAAACCATTATGGTCCAGACAGTGGTTATCATAGACCATTAGGAGATTGAAAGCATTTAATATGAGGTATTGGAGGACGTAAAGAATAGGATATAAAACATAGTAAGAAAATTCGCCATATCTCGATACTTTGATTAATAGCCTTGGTCGAAATGTTGATCGGTGGGTGACTTTTGAGTCTATTGGACAAGAGATTATCTATGGATATGGAGACAAGAACTATCCTCCGTCTCGATTCGATTATCCTCAAAGTACCAGTCATATTTTCACTGCAGCTCACAATTTAATGAAAGCTCACAAATTCATCTATGAAAAGTTCAAAAATGAAGGAATTCAAAACGTTGGAATTGGAATCGAAGGATTGGAATATTCACAACCAGCTGATCATAACAATCAAAAAGGAATCGGTTTAAATAATAGCAACGGCAATTTTGTCAGCATGACTTTCTTTTGCAAAACTAAGATTTAACCAGACTGAGATATTGATGCGTCAAAGAGGCATAATGATTTCAATATTGGTCTGTTCTTGAAGCCACTACTAACTGGTGAATATCCGGAAACGATCCAAAAACTTCGAGATGCCCCAACACCTCCCGCTGGTCTACAGGGAGCATGCGACTTTATTGTTTATTCTTATGAAACAACTGGAATTGTTACATGGATAGATGGATTATATAACGTTACTATGACTGATGATTTTTGGAGGTTCGGGGTCATAGTTTAGCAGTTCAGTTAGATTATTCCAGCATTGCCCGAATGTTGCGACCACCGCGGTAGCAACAATTCGCCAGTATCGAAACGTCATTTGAGGGTTTTTGCTAATTTCGCTGCTATTTGTTCAAATATTGAAACATTTTTGATGAATTTTGCTTCAATATTTCGAAAATGTGTTGCAATTTTTGAACATATAGAAACGAATAGCAAAAAGTCGAAAATGACGTTGCGATACTGAGTCTAAATGACACCATTCAAAAGTGAAAATTTCTTCAAGCTCCGTGCATCTCAATATTCCAATGACTGGACTGGGCAACAAGGCGGCAAATATGGGCAAAGATTTATAAAAAATGGCCTCAGAGATTTTATTACTGAGTATGTTGATGCTTCAGTTCCTGCTTATATCAAAACAAGATGGACAACCTCTTCCTATGATCAAATAAAAACAAAATCAGGTAAACAATGTATTTTAGTAACATCCTTCTAGTTTCAAATAGTAATTTATAGTGCTTCTACAGATAGGGCATTTTTTGCCACCAGGTTCCTTTCGAATTGATCCTGAACATGTTTGGCAAATTTGATGACCACAAGGTCCAAAAGCCATTAGCTTTCTATTCTCGTTTATGTCCTCATAACAGACTGAACAAGCTTTTGAATGTTCGTCATCTCGTTTATTTATTATGTCTTCGTACTCATTTAAACGGTGTTGCATCTCAGATATGATAATCGCAAATTCACTGTTATCAGAGTCAGACGATTTCTGTTGTTTGTCCGTTTTGAGCTCTTTTGCTCGTCTCAGTTTTTTCTCTGATTTCAGTTCTCTTTCAAATGGCTCATGAAATTCATTATAGGGTTATTCATGCTTTTTTGAATTTTGCCAAAGGAATATGTTCAAGCATGTTCGAGCTTCAGCAACTTAATAGCTTTAATTCTGGGTTATGAGATGGGAACTTAAGGTTATGACCGTTTTGAAATGGCATGTTTAACGTTACGGAGATGGGGAAAACCCTTAGAATCTAAGGGTTAGATTACAACCTTTCTATAGCATGTCAAACTTTGTTGGGTTCACTTGGTTTTCTGAGTTGTTTTGGGCCTCAAAGTTGAGACAAAAATACATTACAAAGATAGGACGTGAACAGCCCTACTCATGAATAACGATTATAAATCTCATCACTATAATCAGTAAATTCCCGATTTCTTGCCATTAGGGGTATGGAAACCCCACTTAAGATAGGCCGCCTATCATAGGCGTCGCGGATGGTTTTTGGATCTGGTGTAGGCTACCGTGTAGCTGACGAACATTCCAATTTTTTAATGCGGCGAAACTTGTCACAACTGGTCGCGACTTGATTGTGATCATTTTATAACATACCGAACTCTTCAATTTGAGCCATCTGTCAACTTGACGTTAACAACTTAAAGTTAAAAATTAGAACGTTATTGCGAATGGATAATGACAAAAGAAATCGATTTATGAGCCTTGTCTTAGAAGATGAGAAACTTTTTTTTCGAGCTCTCTGGATTTTTGCAAGGATTCTTGGTGACGTTTTTGAATCCCATTTAGATTAGTTGATTGATTTTTTATCCTCATCGAGTTCTCTCCGAGTATTCGTTTTATTCTCTCTATTTCGGAATCTTTGATTTTATTTTCATTTTGCAATTTCGGAACTTCAGAAGAATAGGTTCTTTTGTATAATGTTACCAGATTTTCAGCCCGGGTTTTTCCTTCATTTGCAGCAAACCATTTTGAATGAAGATCTGATATTTCACATTTCAGACCATCAATATGATTCTTATTCATGGTTTTCTCGCGGCAATAGGTCAAATGTTCGATCGCAACAGTTTCTTTTCCAGATTTATCATAAATCTTCTCGCTGCATATTTCACAGTTTCTCTTTTTTGAAACGCCGTTTCCCATTTTTCTGTTATAATAATATGCAATTGAGTTGGATTTTTAGCCTCGATATCTCAATATGGTGACACAATTTAGGGCAGCATTTAGGATTTCGGCGGCTCTAGGATTCAAAGTCCTTTCAGGCATAACGTTTTTGAATTGCTAATGATGAATTCTTGATGATCTTTGGACTTTGGCAACTGCGTTTCTTCGCAAAGATCTAATCATACACAATGTGTGTATTACACATCTCATATCAAAATTTTGAACGTTGCCTTACAAACATGTAAAGACTCTGATTCAGCTGGTTTCTGGAAATCGAGAAATACACTGTACTGTAGACACACAGTGATATTTTTCGACGCGGGGAAATAGGCTTGTCGTTCAGAAATCGAGGCTCCGCGTCGAAAAATACCACTATGTAAAGCCCCCGGGGACCTTTAATATGACCTCGCTTACGCCAATTGAGAGAGAAAAAAACAACACGCGGGTAGTGTAAAAGCTTTCACCACACTCAAAAGTTTGTTCAATATTTATCAATTCACTTCAATTCTAATTGCCCTCGAAAAAAATTGGCCCGGCATTTCGAAACGTTCGATTTATTCTAGTTGTATTAATTCAACACCATAAAAATGTCTTCACGTGACCAATCACTGATATAAATTCAGCCGTCAGATGATCAAAAATTCATTTCGTTTTTCTAAAATGAAACTTTTTCTGGCCTTCATTGCCTTGTGCGAGGCCAATCGCGAGCCATTTATCAAAACATGGCCAAAACGTAGAGATTTTTCTTTTGTCCGGGAAGTTTCTGATAAACCAGTCAATGATTTTTTCAAGAAAAAAGGTTAAAAGTCGTATAATCACTCTTAACTGAAACTGTTCATGGGGAGGGCTTCTTTCCGATGATCATTTGGTCCGAATTTCGCATTCGGCCGTAAATAGACAACGACCATCGGGAAGACACATCCCACTTTACAAAATAATTATTTAAATCTAAATTCAGCCTACGATGATGAAATTGAGCAAATAAAATCAACTCATCGTCTGCCACTAAATTCTGCCGGTGAATCTGCTCATGTTCCTAGCCACTATGACGTGAGAATCGATATGGGCGGTCTTAGAGAAGAAGACAAGAATGAAGAAGGATACTTTGAATATTCTGGTCACTCAAATATCAATTTCAATTGGAATACAGATTCAAACTTTGTTGTACTTCATGCCGGCGCCATTCCTGGCTACGAAGTCATTTCAGCAGACCTCTCGATTGGATCATTTTATGAAGATGGGTTAGCTTTGAAGACTTCATTTGAACATTATAAAGCAAAAGAAATGTTGATCATCCATGTTGACGAAGAAAACTTTAGCGGTGAAATCGGAAGTCAATACAATATCCGAATTCAATTCAAAAACTGGTTGGCAAAATCTAATACGGGTCTTTATGAAAGTTCTTATCTTGATGAGGTACTAACAATTGCCAGGATTCTCAAGCTGAAGTCTTTATACTTTCTGTATAATTTTAAAAAATAATCTTCTATTCAGGATGGTGTCAGACACTATTTGGCTACAACCCAATTTGAATCAACCGGATGCCGTAAAGCTTTTCCATCTTTCGATGAACCAGGACTTAAATCCACTTTCGACATGCGCAGTAAGTCAAATGCTCATAATTTATTAGTCATAAATGTGAATTCATCGAATCATTTATTTTACAAATACATTTATAGTAAATTATAAATACGAAGAATATTCTGCTTTGTTTAATACGTTTGTTGCCGAAGAAATACAAGATGGAGACGCCTTCGAAGTAACTTTTGATACGACTATGCGAACACCGCCATATCTTCTTGGTAAGTTGAAGAACATGACCACGAATCGTGTTCAGCGATTACACACAATGGTTTCTAAACTTTATATAAACCGTTTACATATTTAATAGTAAACTATTACAACAGTCTGTTTAAGCTATGGTTATTTCCGATTATCAAATTGAAACTGTCTCTGGACGATCACCTGGAACAAACACACTGGTTCGTGTTCCAGGACCAGACTACATTATCAAGGACAAACTAGGTGACTACGCTCTTGATAGGGCTCAAAAAGTCATTGACGGATTTTCCGAGGTAAGATTTGATCCACGCGAAATGATCTCAAGTGAAGAATTTTTAGTATTTCGATTTTGACTACACCAAATCCTTTCCTGAAGGACGCGCGAAAACTGATCAAATTGGCATTCCGGACTTTGCTGCTGGTGCCATGGAGAACTGGGGTCTAGGAAAGGTTTTTTTAATTTCGTATAATATTATGCCCTGTCATTGATATAGCTTTTATACGAAACAAAGCGCAAAAGAGTTTAGCTAAGAATAAGCTAAGAAATCTTAACAGTCACCCTACCGCTTGGCGCTGGAGCGCCAAAAGCCTCTAAAATGCAATTGCAAGGCAGAAGCAATACTTGAATCTTCGAAATCCCCCCCAAGACCCCCACCTAAAATTTCAAGACCCAACTTTTGATAGTTTCCGTTTTGACCGGAAGTGACCGGAAGTGGTCTTAAAATCGATTGATACATCTGAATAATCATCTTGACATGTTTTTTCCATTGTTTTTGTGAATAATAAGTCAAAAATTTTGCCGGAAATAAACCGGAAACAAACCGGAAGTAGCCGAGATCGGTTTTAAAACGGCAAAAAACGATATCTTTGGAATTTTTCAGGCGTATCTGAATTGCTTTAGACGATGTTGGACACCATGTTTTCCGGAAATGAGCCGGAAGTGATTGAATCTAGCATTTTTTTTGACAATTTGAAATGTTTTTATGAAGTAAAGTATACGGTCTTCGAAAAAGTACGGTCGTGAAAAGTAAAATATACGGTCCTCGAAAATAAAAGGTTTGAACCGTAATAACATAATATATAATTTAACACAATGGTGAATTTTGGCCACTTCGAACTTCTGATAATACTTCTCGTATATTAATTCCCTTTTTTTATTAAAACCCTAGCTTTTAAACTGAGAATCATGGAAGCTTTAATTTCGTCAAAGTTGGTCATGTGATTTGATTAACATTTTTTGATAAGAGCCCTATCATACTTTCAGCCCCCAGAATGAACTTATCACCCCTTGAATACCAAATATTGGTCCAAAAGACCATAACTCAATTCTTGGCGCTGGAGCGCCAAGCGGTAGGATAGGGGGTATATTTGTGTGGTAGGGTGAGTGTTAATATTATTATCGTATGCTGGAAACGGTACCCATACGGTACCGTATAAGTGGGTCACAAGTGTGTGTAAATTCAAGACTTGATAGGTCGCTCTCATGTGTGTGAATTCAAGACTGGGTGGTCTCAATAAACTGCTTTAATAAAAAATAAAGTGGAGTTCGCTCTCTAGGTTGTCGTCGTCTCTATACTGCCTCAGTAGAAATTCGGACCTAATGAACCACCGGGAAGATGCTCCCACTTTACCTCCGAAGTATGTGAATCGGAAACCAATTCAGTCTGGACATGCTTTGCAATATTTTGCCTCGCTTCTATTGCTTCTGCCTGGTCTGAAATATTTTTGGTAAATTAGAGTTGGTAGTCTACACGGGTGAGTTTTAATTTTGAGGACTAGATTATAGTTTTGAATGCAAAAATGCACGAATTTTAACTTGCTTTCCAGTTAATTAGCTTGACTGAGATGGGGAATCGGACAAAACCAGTCCAAATACTTACCATAAATAATTATAATCGAATAAACCAATACACCGCACATCAGATATGATACCAACAGAATTTTGAGAAAAACTTAAATAACGGTTTATTTTAAAACCTGAAAGCGACTTATAGTCTTAACTTATAAAATCAAAAACGGA
>SCLD01142315.1:0-22987 GCA_004367895.1 Oikopleura longicauda
GTTCGCAAAGTTTTTCAACGCAACTGTTGCCGATATTGATAGCAACGAATATTTTTCATGTCGATTCACAACCGAAGACGATCCCGTTCCCCAAGGTATCATACATAGTGTGTCAACCCACGCGTTTTTCAAAATTGCGTGGGTTGGCTTAAGGGTAGTTCAGACCCAATTCATTGTTTGTTTGTTTGTTTATTTTGGTGCACTCCGACTCGAGACTTGTCAGTCTCGGTAAGTGACTTTAATATACAGAGTAAAGCAGGCTGGATGAAAACAGTTTAAATCACAGTCATATAAATGTGTATGTATTTTAAGCTTCTGAAATTTTGACCAGGGCTACGAATTGAGGATCCACGATGATCTGCGCCTTTTGAAACTGCATATGAACCAAGATGCATCTTTCCACCAGGGAACGAGACTGTCGTGAATGCCCAAAGCAGCTAATTACCGAAAGAAGCATCTCCTTGTTGAAAGAACATCAGCTAAAAGCGAAAACATTAGTGGACAGGAAAGGGGGGGTCAGAATGGTCTTCATTTTTCGGGATTTGGGCAGGTTTCAGGTTTCCGAGGCACGTCTTGTCTCAGCTGGACAGCCAGACTTAACCAGGTAAAACCTGCATCGCGCAGGCGCTGGCCATCCAAGCTGAAATTGTTCATAATTTTATTTTTTGTTTTTGATCATCAGCTGCAACCATTTAACGGGTAGGATGCTGGCCCCCCTATAAACCTAGAGCTGTCTACCTCCTCAAACTTTCTGAAATTTGTAAATATAAAATAAAACACTGTAAGAGATTTCAATTGTAAAATTTATATATTTATATTTGTGTTTGTATTTGTATGCGCATATAAGTGTATTTGTATGTGCATATAATTTTCGTTTTCATTTTTTGTTTCCTATCAACATCTCCGTCAGAAGACCTCTTTTGATTTTTCCCAGTGAAAGATGCACCTGTCTATCGACTGACTAGTGTTCTCTACAGAGACACACAACCACTTTCATGACCACTTTCATCTATTATCCTATAGCTACTACTGAGAATAACCAACACAAAAATTTCTTTTAGTTTTTGTATTTATTTTTAATGGTCTCAAGTAGGTGGCAGAACTGATGATGCTGGTTTCAGAATCATCATTTGATCGCCGTGAGTTGACAGTAATGGCAGCGAAGTGAAGACACCGAATCCTATGTGAAAGAGAGCAGAAGACCCGATTTATTCGTTAACCAATAATCGTGCGGTTATCCCCGAGAATGGGACAGAGTTTGTCGTTTCCGTTGGGTCTGTTTGTTGGGAGATTCGTGACCCCTTGAAATCGTCCACCCTGAATGACCTCGGGACGGTGACAGACCATTCCAATGTCGATACCAGTAAACGTAAGACGCTTCTTTCCTTTTCCAACCATAATGTCACTCTTTCCGCTCCAACGTCGCTGCTCGGCACTGAAAGCTGCAGTCGAAGCTCCGAACACTGAGATCACTTCAAAGGAAAGCATGAAGCTTCTGTCTCTGTGTTCTAAATCATCACTCCCATCATTGTAAACTGTGAAAGATGCATCTCCAGAGTTAGTTCTGGCTACAACATTCAAGTCCACAAAGAGATAATCTCCCAATGACTTCCCGAGCAAAGCCATTAGCCTATCTAAATTCATAAACACACAAGGTGAAGTCCCAGCACAATGAGCAGAGAAACCCTCTCGTAGGTAATCCCAGAGGAGATATTCTACCATTTGCATGAACACCGTGTTGGTCAGTATCCACTCGGAGGCCTCATGCATGTCAAGAATCTCGATGACCATTCTGGCAAAGTTTTTGGGACAAACTGAATTTTATTGTTATGACTTGACACATCAAATCTGTAGAATTTTTGCATCTTTCACCTCAATGGTAATTCGAAATGACCCTCTTATATTTTTAAAACCACTTTAATTCTTACCAGGTCCATCTATTTTGTTAGGAAAATTGGCCTTGAGAACTTCCAGCTTCTCGTTGAGATGACAAATCAAGCATCCTCGCCTGCAATCAAGGCTACCCAGTTCGTCAACCAAGCATCCACTTTGTTTAAACTTGATAGATCCACCGAGCACACTCATTCTCATTAACAGCTGTTTCACCCCTGAATGAGAACAGTAAGTTATTCATGTCACCAAACAACTAATTTTTCAGGTCACTGTCCATTTCGACTGTTCTAATTTCATCTACGTTCAACTGACCTTTCATACGTTCGGTGATCAGTACTTTTGCCATTTGAAATCGATAATCATTTTCCACGAAAGATGCATCTTTGTTACCGGCGAAGAAAACCCCTGGTCTGACTAGTGTTATTTCCATTTTGGTGCGAACCATAGTCATAACCTCGGATTTTATCTTTGCCATATCTCGCACTCTGATTGTGCATAGATCTTCATACAAGGTCCCTCTGAGACTGGTCCCAAACTGAAAAAGAAATCACTAAAGTCCATTGTGTCTGAATTCCTTAATAGAGACTCACCAGCAAGTTTGAGGACAAGTCAAATTGAGGAATAAGAGCCTCATTGAAAGGTTTCACTTCGCTGAAAGATGCATCTGTCATGTAGCATTTCTGTTCAGACATGACCGAATGGTCCGTGGATCCAATCGAAGGTAGACTTTCATTAAGCGCTTCATTGAGCTCGTCTTTGATCCACCATTGACGCCGACGTGGTTGTCCGGGAGTGACTGAACGATCCGTTTCACTCTTGATTCTGGTCGAGTTCCGAAGACTTTCTAACAAATATTTTTATTAAGAGGCGGACGCCGGACAGAGTCTGTAATTTACCGTTGCCGAAGAAACCACATTCTTTGACCCCAGCTCCAAAAAGAGCCGATTCACGTGATTTGACCATTTCCGGCATCGATCCGTCCATTTCGATGGCACTGATGCTCCAGGAGATTCTATCGTTGTCAATGGCTGTCGAGTTTATAGGAGGGTCAAAGATGCTAGCATCAAAAACCTCACCCTTAAACTCGGAAGACCATTTTTCCTTGTCAGATGAATCATTTTGCGAGAACACCCCTGATTCACCTGTCAGATCAGCTTTGAATGTCCCGTCGAGTTCATGTTTGGCCAACTCTACCGGATCTGCTCCTTTCACTTCGCAAAGAACCTCCATTGGTATTTACTCGGTCTGAAATAGAGCCTCTAACAGTATTTCATCTAGAAAGACATGCATCTTTTTACACTAAACGGCGCACTATACTGGCTTAAATCAGCTCAGTATTTTGCACCCACTAAGTTACAGATAAATAGCTGCATCAATCACAATAACTTGATCCTGTAAGATAACCAGCATTAGGCACACTGATCGAATTTCAACATATCCACCGGAGTTGAACATGAAGACGGCTAGCAGATGTTCGAAATCCCTGATCAGTTTGTGCACCGCTTTTGGGCAAGCGTCAATTAGGCTGTCATTGGTTGGGAAACCTACGTGAATGACCTCGGGCACAACTTTTCCAATCTTTCTTTCAGATATTGGCGCCACCAGATATTCAAGAAGGCCACTCAGGAAATATTGAGTAGCGCTGACTGAAGTTGCTTCTTCTGAGGCCGCAAGAACCCCATTTGGCCAGTAGAAAGATGCATCTTTCCCGAACGTGATCGTCATGTCAACCATCTAAAGTTGACACGTGTTAAAAGTGAAATATTTAAAGATCATCACTTATTAAAGATGTTTCTGACAGTTGTCATTCAGGTGCCACCATTCCTAAATCCTATTCATAAATGTCTTTGATCAACATGTCACGTGCTCGGACGGATTCAACCTTTTCTATGCGAATATGAATCAACTCTGTTCGTTCCTGACTCAGCTGCTTGTGAACCAGCTGAAATTCTCCAATAGGGATAAGCAATTTCAACTTGTCATCCCTTTCCTTTCGACCTGAAACGAAAGATGCATCTTCGGGCGGTGGTGTATTAACCAACATCTCATTTTTCATGTCAGCTTTTCTTGTCATGACCTTGAACTCCGGCAGTTCTCCTTTTCTGACTGATCCCAACGTGCGCTCGATAGAATCACCACATTTGTGGAATACCAGACCAAAGTATAAGTTTGGATAGAACGATTCCATAACATGCAGGTGAAACGAGAACTAAATATTCCCCATTTAGCTCACCGTGATTCTGGGTGTCAAAAAATAAAACGTCTCACTTACCATCTTGCTCATTTTCTTTCCCGTTTTTCCAATCAGTTTGATAGTTCTGAGCCATTCGTCACCTGCCCGAGTCGAAGTGTAAACCACCGTTCTTGACGTCCCGAAGAATTGGTAAGGATATTGATCAGCCGAGACTCTGACATAGTCATTGAGAATCTCAATGATTTCCTTACATGGTGTTACGTAAGTGAAACCTTTGCTCAGAGCCTCTAGTGATCTTTTTGTGCTTTTCTTCATAGAGTCCAAAAGATGCATCTTTAAAATCCCCGAGTTAAGCACGACTTTGGGAATAGCGTAGGCGCCGAGTCTCAGTGCCTCAATACAAAGACCGTGTTGAGAATTGAGAACATTCATTTCACCAAGCCATTCATTTTTCAGGCCGTTAATAATGCCCTCGAATCTGTGAAGAGCTTCTAATTCGGTTTTTGGAAGCTACAACGAAAATATTAGAATTACCATGATGATATACGATTCGGAAAAATATATGATTCCGCGAAAAATATACACATGGATAGACTATGTCACTAACCTTCAGCTTGTCCGCTCTGGATGGGCTGACAAATTCCCTTCCGTCCACATAATCAGGTAATCGTTGCGCCAGCGGGCCACTAGAGAGTGTGTCAAGCTTGTACCATGCATTGAAATAGTTCACCAACGCATCCTGAACGTAAATCTGTATATACTGATTTTCTAAGAACGACTTTTAGAACTTTGGAACGGTTCAAGAAGCGGTGCACCTTTCAGATAGTTGAATGAATTATATTGAATAGTTCAGATAGTTAAATGAATTCAGATAGTTGAATAAATTATATTACCATTAGTTTACTCCTGTAATAAGAGAGGGTTCCGGTGTGGGATGTTTCAATTTCTTCACCATTGAAGATCGTGGGATCACCTAGAACTTCTTCAAAAAAGAAAGCTTGCACCTGTAGTCCAACATAGACATTTTCAGAGTTTTCAATCCGAACCGTTTCTTCAGCGATGATTTCAAAGTTCGACAGTTCCAACTGCTTGAAATCTTTGAAAACATTTAACACAACTGTTTTGTCGTTACCCGAACGCAATTCATTTTCAGTGGCCTAAAGTAGTTTGTGTAACCTATTGAGACTATTACGAAAGATGCATCTTTTAGGAATCATGACAAAACGTAGATACCATTAGAAGTTCCACATACCTAGAACCATTGAATACTAACTTACTGGTTTAAGCTGAATGATGTCATTGTTAACCAGGTTTGTACCTCTACCCATTTCGAATCTACGACCACAGATGTTGTAGGCCATTTTGAGCGACGGTTCCTCCAAAGCTGAAGCTGACCAGAGCCCGTTTGTATCATCCGAGACACTGTGGGTTAGAATGTCTGTCGATGCGGTTGATGAGATGGTAATATGCGATTCGTCGAACACGCTATCATTCAGAGAGTTTGAACTAATGTCAATGCACCTATCATCAGCATATTGTCCTGAAACGTCCATATCTGATGAGACAGTGTAAATCTCCCTTGTATTGTGGAAAGGTGCATCTTTGTCGCTGGTTAAATTTCTGTGCTCCTCGGAGGCAGAATCCCGATTCATGTTCTAAAAGATTTTTAACAACACTAAAATACCATATACGAGCTTTATAGGATTTCTCTATCAGTTTCTCTGACTCTCAATTTAACAACCGATATCGAACAGAATTGGAAATGCGTCTTTTTTGCAATTTTTCTAGATCAGAAATCTGACCACTCAATAACTAACCTGTCAGTTTCTGATTGGTCGCCTTCGGGGCCAACCGAGTGGTCATACCTAATAGGTTGGGGACCGTTGACCATTGATTAAATGCACTATTGGTTTTTTTCCATGTCTTCAATTCATCTTCATTTCGGAAAGATGCATCTTTCGGAGAATCCTTTTCGACTAGTTAACTTCAAAGAAGGCAAAGGCTATTTCGGGAACATGACTGCCTTCTCTCTCCGCCCCCTTCACATAATCTTAAACTGTCAGCGTGGGTTGAAGGTCAATTTTGTCGAATGAATAATGTTAATTTCAGATGTGTCATAATTTATAATCAGGTGCATCTTTCAAACAAATTGAGACTAAAATAGATTTTCTGAACCGAGACCAGTCTCAAACATTTTTAACTATAGTTTTTGAATTTTAGAACTGCTGAGACCCATGGATACTTATCTTGTGCCACTGCGAACCATATCGTACGCCCTGACCTTGAACTTATTTCAGACGTTCGAAGTACCTTATGTCATACTCAAACACAAATCGTCCGGGTTTAAAATCATCACGTCGGGGTGGTATTTCTGGTTGGAGTCCTGGAGGAACCAACACCTCATTCGGATGTCACTTGTCCTCAAAGCCAACCAAAGATTCCGACAAACCTCAACCTCCAGATGTCACCGAAAAACCCGTTTTAGAGACCACTCAATCTAAAGATGCATCTTTCAAGCATGAATACGACAGTTCAAGAGGTACTCGATCAGTTTGACCTACATATGCATTAACCTTTTTCAGATGATCTCTTGGTGGAGGATATGATGGTTCTAGGTCACGTGGAAAGCACCATGCAGTCATTGGAGGAGCTCAGATTATCTGCTGAGTCACGCCTTGACTCTGCCAAGGAATTCGGGTAACTTCGTACATGAAATGCTAGTACTTACTCAATTTTATAGATGCATCTTCGAACACCAAGACCGAAACATGTTACAGAAAGTCGATCTTATCGAGAAGAATCTACGAGTGTTGCATCACGAGGAGCGTTATCGCTACCAGAATGCATCTTTTAGCAGTTTTGAACGAAGTCGGCGCCAGCACCTTGTGCAAACTATCAGCAAAATTCAGACACTCACTTCCGACCTCCTGAAGCAACAAAAGAATTTCTTAAGGGAAACGGGCTAAAGCGCTATTTTTCATCCGACTTTATATTCTAAAATTACAAAATTCAGTCCTGTCAAAAGCCTGGAATACAAAATTCATGATCAGCAATTATCGGTGATCACAGATGCATTGTCAGACCGTCCGAGTCCCGAAAACGGGCTTGCTAAACGACACCTCGCCGAACTATACAAGACCACTAGTACTTCCAAGTAGGGATAATCCCATTTAGAAACTGTGAAAGATGCACCTGGGATATCTTGACTCGCTCAAACTTCTTTTTCCTCAATAAACATGAACCAAAACAAAAGGTTTTTTCTTTTGCACCTTTCTTCTTTGTTAGTAACTATAGTTTGTTGCTTTGTCCTTCTTTGGATAAATATCAAATGAGCAAGGCGGATAAATTCATGTCCAAGCGTCGTTCGAACCCGGGACCCCTCTCACTCAGTCTGAATTTTAAAGATGCAATTAGTCACCTGCGCTATAACAGGTATATGTAGCCACTTCTACCATTTGTTTCAACCTAGTTCTTCCTTGTTTGACTTAACTAATGTTATCAAAGTCGGTTAAGCGTGACTAATCGATCACGCTATGTCACTTACCATTTTTATTTGTTTTGGACAATTTAACTGACATTTTTGAGAGAGATTAAAATTAAAAATTAAAAATTAAAGAATGCACCTTTCGACTTTTTAGTATTTTTGTCTAGTGAAATCACCTCTTTTCTGATAACGTAGCTGAGATCATCGGTTATGAATATTTATCCACTTTATTTAAGACCGTTACAGATGAAGCTGAGCTACTGTCGTGAGGATCTGGTGACCATTTCCGAAATTGGAGATTACCTAACTTTGAATGATGCATCTTTGCCATCGACTGGATTTTCGGCAACCCTGTCCTCTCAATATGACCAGCTTGACAAGTTGCCCTCCAGTCTCAACTTCATCGGCGTGGTTGTTCATGTGCGTGAAATCAAATTGGTCTCTTGGCAATCAGAAGTGATCATAAATCTGTCCGACGGCCGAGATCTCACTTTGGTAGTATCATATACTCGTAATCACCATTATCACGAAAGTTTTGGTGTCGATGACTTTCGAGCTCTAAGAGGCCGTGTACTCGTGATCAAACGCGTATATCTAGAATGTTTTGACTTCGAACCCCAAGACTGTGGTTTCCTATTTGGTCGTTTACTCAACAAACCTGGAGAGTTGCGACATCTCACTGTTCTAGATTGTGATATTCCCTCTTTTATTTCGCGCAACCCCGGCCAAGTTCATTCTATACTGAAAGGTGCATCTGTTATTCCGAAAATCATACGTTACAAGAGGGCCGGACTTCTATTTCCATTGTTCGACATTGATCACGAGGTATTACATCGATTAGCCACCGTTTTGCGAGAGACTTTAACTGATACTGCTTATGCTAATGTCGCTTTCAAACTCTGGTATACCAAGTTTTCAAACTCCCTTAAGAAAATTTTATCCTCTCAATTCTAACTACCCTAAATATGCTAGATATTCTCACTTGAGTTATTTGACTCACTATTTAAAACCCCGATACTGATGATTAAAAAATAAATGAAGAATTTTCTTTCAGGTGACTGAGACTTTTATTTACAGACAGAATCGTGTTTTGGGCTTTGTGAAAATTGCATCTTTCTGTCCATCAGCTTATATATAATGTGGCTAGTCGTCCTGGTGGGCATATTGGTTGTGGAACGATGCAGTAGTGGTCCGGCTAACTCTTTCATTGCCATTTGTGTTTTGAGAAAGATGCATATGAATTCATTTTTTCTGAAAAAGGAGACGTAGAATACTGAAGAAGATTATTAATAAAAACATTTTTCGAAGATCTGGTGGAGCCTACACAGGTTTTGAGATGCTTACTTTTTTGATTTAGTCGGGATATTTTATAATTTCTCAAAAATCTTGTTCCAAAATCTGATTCCATCCATATCCTTCATGTGAACCAGATCGTTGTTGGCGGTGATAAGCCACCCTTTATTGTAGGGCTCATAGGAGTCCAGTTCTACATGATTTCTACTTCGAATGAGCCGATTGATCTTCGTAAAGGCATTCTGGCATAAATCCGTCGTCATCCATAATTCCTGACCACTGGCGATGAGTGGTGCAAGTTTGACAGATGCATTAGGGAGAAGTTTATTAATGGTGTCATCCAGATAGACAAACATCTTCACGAAGTCTTGATCATTGACATAACAATTTTGATCATTCATTTTGACGTAGTGAAGTTCGGTTGCCGACAAGGAATTATTCAGGCCGATTGAAAGAAGCACCTTTCCTGAGAACTCTTCAAAGCATTCTCTATTGCACCACTGGCAGAGTCGAGTAACAGGCACCTCATCCCTTCCATCAAGTACTCTGTTTCTCACTTCCGCTCTCCTGAAGTCCTTTGTCATCTTTCCTGTGCGAAGCAGGGAAGAAAATCCCATTAACTCAGCACCACTAAAAAACAAAATTATCATTTTCTTCAAAACACTGCATCTTTCGACCAAACGAACTCTAGAAACTGGTTTCAAACCACTATGTCCTTACTAACCCATAACTGAAAATTCCAAAGCCATCTTTGACATAATTCCTTCTACCAAATTGTCGTAGAGAGGAATCTCCGATGACCACCGTGTTGAGACCGTTGAGACAAGGACGTTTCCAGCCCCAGGCTCTTCCCCCGTGTCCAAGAAAGTGATGTGAGACTTTACATGAAGTCGTCCTGGGTCGCGACGACTCCGTTCTCGAGAAAGATGCATCTTTGACTACAGAGGAATTTGTCTCATTCAAAATATCATTCCCATTCTTTTGACTGGTCACGACTTCCTCGTTTGATTCGGCCGATTGTGAGCTCTTGATTGAGATAATAGAAGGGGCCTCGTCCATTCTAGCATGATCATCCTCTTCAGATGTTACGAAGGTGGAACTGGATCGCGTGGTGTTTACACTGCTATTGGCCGGCACATGAAGAATAGCATCGGAGGGTCCTGTGACGTCTGATGATTCATTTACATCGAGTTCTGCCCTGGTATCAGTGTCGGAAATACTACTTGCTCCTTTGCCTAACGAAATGTCGGCCAAAGTTGACTGATTCTCCATCATGGCTTGATCCAGCGGGGACTCACCTACATTTCCAACATTTGAGTCATTGCTGTCACTGATAGATGCATCTTTTTTTGCTGTATCGACCTCTGTATCCGAATCATCATCCGTCCATTCATACAAGCCCGTGTCCAAGACTTTGCCACACCGCTCAACTTCTTGCTCGGCCTTCATAATTTTTTCAAGAACATATCTCCAGCTTGGGTCGACCGTTCTTGGTTTGGCTTTATTCGCGAACACCTCGTTCCAAGCATGCACCTCCTCAATTCTTTTCAGCATTTCGGCTTTCGCTTCCTTTCAATAATTTCGACAACTACCCCTTATATGGGCTCATAATCGGAAAGATGCATATTAGATTCGAAAATCCAAAAACGATATTTGAAATTATTAAGTACATATAACTCGCCCTCTCTGAGATTATCTGAACTCCGAAATTATTTTTAATGATTTTAGTGATTTTAATGATAGGTGCACCTTTTGAATTTTAAATCCAAAAACGATAATCCAAAAACGATAATCCAAAAACGATAATCCAAAAACGAAAATCCAAAAACGATAATTGAAATTATTAAGTACATATAACTCGCCCTCTCTAAGATTATCCGAACTCCGAAATTATTTTTAATGATTTTAGTGATTTTAATGATAGGTGCACCTTTTGAATTTTACTGTAATGATTAAAAAATGAAGATTTCGAAGCCAAATCATTATGAGTCATATCATTATCGTCTTTGTAATGATGATATGCATTATGGGGTATGACTAATTATGATTCATTTCAGAATGTGAATCATTCATATACTTATTTCCTATCCCCATGACATTCGAATCCCCGAAAAAAGCATCTCTCCGAAATTTTATGTAATCGACTGTTATAGAAACTTTCCTTACGCCAAACTTCATCTTCCAGATTAGGTAGTCTGGGGCTCCAGTAATCTGTACCAATACAGTAAATCCAGTTTATCGCTTTTCCATCGTCAAACGGCAATTCCGGTTCTGGGTCCGGTCCTACCATAAACTCCATCTTGTTGGCCCATGATGATGAGTTATAGACAGATGCATCTTGACTAGGGTCAGTCTCGGTAAGCAAATTTTCAAAATCAGCAGCCATTCTTTCAGCATTATCTGGAATGGTCTCAAACATCCATTTCATGTAAAGCCCATTCCATCCGTCTTCCCTGTAATTCCTTCTTTCAAAAACATTCCATCTCCTGACGACATTCGTAATTCTGACTCCTTCTCCATCTAAAAGTCCGCTCTTGTCCACTATTAACATTCTTGGCCAGTCGAATTTCTTGTCCGTCCACGTGAAAGATGCATCTTTTTCTGTCAGACACCTGACCGGCTTGGTAAATGTCTCTAGAAAATATTCTAATTCACACGTCTTGAAAAAATCATGCATTGAAAGAAGCACTTGTTGATTTCCCGGCAATTTTCGGCAACATTCAACAAACTCCGCAGTGGCAAGCACCATATGGATTGGATATCTGTTCAATGGGCACTTTCCTTTGCTACAGTTACCACAGAATGTGATAGCCGTACTGAATTTGGCTTTGGAGGACTCATAGTGAGTGCTTTACCCGCGATGAGTACTTATTTATGTTTACAAATCATGAACAGCCAGAGAAAGTTGCATCTGTCAGATATGATAATTATTCCGACTTTTTTGTCATCGCTTTCCTGAGTTCGGGTCTTTCAAGTTTCGAGGTGAAACCAACGATTCCTCTTTTCATCTCACTTTTTTGGGCAGATGTTGGTGTGTAGGCGTACATTTTTGCGACATTGGCGATTATGTCAAAGTATTTGAAAATCGCATTTCCCAATACCCGCAAAAACAAATTAGATGCATCTTTTCTGGCCCAAACTATTTTGGTGAAATAATTGACGAAAACTGCGTGAAACAGTCTCAATTTCATCTTGCTCACTTTTCGAACGTCCAGAGATGTTTTACCAGAACTGTCGAAATTCTTTTGATGTTCAACAGCCATTACCATGTGTTCAATAGCATACAATTTGCCTTTAATCCTCCCTTGCAAGAGATTCAGCCCGGTATACACTTTGATGAATGGTCCCTTGGAACTGTCTCCAGTGCTGGAACCACCAACCATGTCATCATTGTAGAAATAACTCACACCATTTTCGGTCACCCAGTTCGATTTGAAAACCGCTTCATTGAGTTCATGCGTGATAATGACAGCAAAGGCAAAGTCAGAAGCATTGAAGTAGGCATGTCTATTTGAAGTCTTGAGGCATGGTGGACATTGCCTTTTAGAAAATGATAGGAATAATATAACTACGTAAATAACTGAAAGATCAGATAACCGGAAAAACCGACAAACATTCATTTCGTGATGCGTAGGTTAGAAAATGAAAGATGCACCTTTTACTAGTCACAATCCAATCATCAGGCTTATGCAATTCGTATCATTTTCCTGAGATGAAGGTGCTTGTTCTCCCTTATGTCCTTATTCTGTTCTTCTGAGAAAGATGCATCTGTTAGAGAAAGAACTGGTCTCCTACAATTTCCAATTTCGATGACCAGAAAAGGTGTACATTTCGCGTCGGTGGGATTCTTTCTGTGCCCCCAGGCATTAATCGTACCCATTCTGTTGTTGAGAGAGAATACCCTAATAGGTTCGTAACACGCAGCGACGATCATTTTGCAATCATCAAGATTCGTGAGATTAAATCTCTTAAATTGCTCGGGCATGTTGCTGATCAGTTGCTTCGCAGAGTACTTTCTCAGTCTTGGGTTTATGATAATGCTAGTGTCGATTTTGTCCTCAACCGTGATCCACATCATTTTAGCAGGATTCCATCGAAGGCCCTCTTGCGATTCGGTGAGCAGCATCTATTAAAACGGTCATTTTTTGTCTTTAAAGGCTCAGAGTATAAAGCAGTACAGTATCACGATCTTGGATAAGAAAGAATGCATCTTTTTTCACACCCCCTATAAAACCCACTGTAAGGACCGAATAATTGTAATTGGACGTTCTAGAAATATGAGAATCAATTTCCAACGTTTTGAGTATCACGGTCGATGAGTTACCATTCCTTCAAGTTTATGTTCCCTATTTCAATTACCCTCGTCGAAAGATGCACCTGTCTGAACGAGACAGAAAAAAGCTATAGATATGGCGACCGTTTCCTTGGAGTAATATCCAGGCGCTAGGATTCCAGCGTCAGTGCCCATGGCATTTACAATGAGCTCTTCGACTTTCTTCGTTTGCTTGAAACATGCATCTGTAAGGGTTCCAAAACTGGTCCCCTTCATCGCGCCACCTTTACAAAAAGCATATGATTCCCACCGAATGGATGTAAGCTTGGCAAGATTCACAAATAGTGACTTGTCACTGATTTCAATAACTTCCTTTGCGAAGGGCTCATCCTTTTTCAAAATCAGTCTGTCATCCTTGTAGGCCGCAAACCCACAATTTCTAGTACGAAAGAGGCAAGACATATTTTTCGCAATTGCCGAATCCACCTTCTTTGCCACGGCTAGACCGGTTTCTTTCTGCTTGCAAATGTCCCAGACTTCATCCACAATGCGTCCAAATCTATGCCTATTTGTGATCGACGTGTCAGTTTCGGTGAAATTAGCTTTAGTCAAGTTACTCATTTCCAACTGATTTTAACAACGCTATTATTAACGTTACTAATTTTTGTGGAAAGATGCATCTATCTTAATTTATTAACTCATAAATTTCTGATCTGGAACCTGCTTGTCGGTTTCACTGGGACCAAATTAAATTAAAAATGGCTATTAAAAATGGCTATTTAGAAAGGTGCATCTTTTGTAATTTTATTTAACAATTTGATCTAAATTGATATTATGATGGATAAGCCTATCATACTCGTTTTTTTTTTTGAAAAGCACGTAAAAATTATGTAAGTGAAATGTGTCAAGTGTAACTATTTCCTGAGACCAGAATAAATAATTCAGGCTTGACGATCTGCTTGAGGAACATTCTCGCCCAGTTTTGATACGCTGCCAAACCCATATCGGCCCTTTCACCTTTCTGCGTCATCCTAGTGAAATCTTCCGCCATTTTTTTGGTGTGGATTCTGTCATCAAAGAGAGCACTTTCGGCAAGGAGCTGCGCGAATTTTGTATCAGTCTTACCATCATGCATGTTCACATAGCCTTTGCTTCTAAAGTGGTCCATGTAGTGGTAAAAGAGAGCATCTTCGGTCATTTCCAGAGTGTCGTTATGGTACCAGTCTTTAAACATCTTTATATCCATCAGAATCCTCTCCCTGTTTTCCCATTTGAATTCAATGTCGTTCGAAATTTCTTTCAGATATTGAATTCTGATCTCACGCATTTCTTTGGGTTGGTTTTTTTCCATGGAAAACCACATGTCTCTGAGGATTAAAATCCCCGGATTATCCATGTTCGGCTCAGGTGAGTACTAAATTTTGCTTTACGGGGGGGTCATGCTGGTGAGTAGATAGACGAAAGATGCACTCATAACTAGGTCGGGTCTGTCAACTAATTCTCAAGGTTAGTGTGAGTATATTTTTATAACTGAAACTGAAAGATGCATCTGTCCACCAATCATAAGTCTCATGAGATCAAACTGTGAATCATAAATATCTTTCCTTTTCCAGGATCAAAATCGCCAAAAGTGACTCTTTTCTCTCGCATTGTCATGACTGTAACAGATAAACTATGTGTCAGTAAACAAAAGATGCAAGTTTCTTGACATTATTTGAAAAAATCAACAATTAAGAAGTTTACTTCATCAGATAATTTCAAGCCGTCGATTATTTCGAAGCGTGAAATTCGGAGTCTTGACCACACATGAATTGACCGAATACGATTTAGCTCGAACTAATTGTGAGTCACTGCTCAAAATTATTTTCCAGACGGATTTTTTATACGCGAATTTACACCATCTATGGTCATACATTAACGTTAAAGAGCCTATTTTTACGGCTCAAGGAAAACAGATGCATCTTTCTGCGAGAGAATTATTGACTTGTTATGAGAGAACAGAGCCCCTGTTTTTGAGAATAAGAAACTGACCCGATATATCATCGAAATCGTAAGTTTTAAATTAAGCCTAGTGAAAATGAAAAGATTTAAATGTTGACTGTCTTACCTGGAGTGTCCTCATCAGCTCATGCCAAAGTTGTTTGTACTTCCATTTGTCGTCGTTTAACAAAGATGCATCTTTTGACCGTATTCTTTCAGTCAGCCACACTTCTAGACTGATAGAATGCCGCGAGGTGGTTCCATCCTCTTTCTGATATTTTACCATGAAATTTACCCCATCAAAGATGAGATTTCGTTCATGGTCAATCGTAATTCTTCCCAGAATGTTAGCATCCCATCCCCACAAAAAGCAGTTTGTTAAATCAGAGTAGGCTGGAATATTGACCCCAGTGATACCGTATTTTTTTAGCAACTCTTTACGCCACTCTGGTTGCGAGTTAACGGCCACTACTTGCGCGTAATCAACGATGTTTGCCACTTCGGCGGCGTTGAAAAAGGGCATATTTTTCGTCTTGAAGAATTCCTTCAAAATTGGAGACTCGAGAGGTGCATCTTCGTCCGTTATGGACGTATCAGAAGGAGCGCCAGGAAAATCTTCCTTGAACTCTTTCAATTTGCGCGCCTGCTGGGGGTTTTCATGACCATGCGCTTCATAATAACTCCCTGGTTCAACCGTGGGGACCGGTCCCACAATCGCATCCACTATATCCGTGGCCTTTAACTTTTTGGTGAGGCCCGGAAATACCGTATTTGGACCATTCGGTAGCATCTTGTCATCGATGCCCAGATCCAAAATTTTCTTGGCTTTTTGCAAGTCTTCGTGTATCTTCATTTCGAGTTTTACCTGTTTTTCGTTTTGAAATTTGGTGAGACTGAAAAATGATTTGACGAAAAATTTTAGGTCTGGACATGTTCTAGAAACTTTTTTACCGAGATTTTTGCGAAAAATCGAAAAAATTCGAAGTCCTCATTTTCCCCCCGTTTTTTGACCCTCACCTTTTGTTGATGTTCTAGAATTCTGATTGAGTAACGAGAATAACTTTCAAAAGAGATGCATCTGTTTTTCTAAATGAACATTAAATTAGTTTACCCGATTTTAGTATTTTCACCGAGTCATTTTTTTCGGTGAGAGTTACGGTTATTAGCGATTCTCATGAAAGTTTGCATCTTTTAAGTGACTCTGAGTAATTCTCTGTCTCAGAAACTTTTTTATCTTTTAATTTATGAATTTTCCAGATTGACGCTCTCTTATGTGTGTTGAGTGTGAATGGAATGTGATCTCGATAGGCTAAATTTCATATTTCTACCGCTTTGATTCGCTCCGATTTTTTCCGGAATGAAATGAGCCGAGATGATTCATTTCTTAGCGATCTTGTGATGTTATTATTCTAAGCCTAATTTTTTGAAAAAAACATGTGATTCGGAAAATGGAATTTCAACATAATGATTATTTGGTAATTCGCTATACTTAGAAAGATGCATCTTTTTATCACATAGTAACTAGTATCAAAACCACACACTAAGTACCTTTATCTTTATTGAGCATCAGCTATATCTTCAAAGTCCATGAAAGTATCCTCATAATTTTCAAAATATTCACGGTCGAATGTAGAATCAAATTCTTCCTGAGTGAGCTCTTCCTCTTGAAGATATCTTTCCACATGCTGTAAGAAGGTGATTCTTTCATTTTTTCGTATAACTTGACTGTACTTGCAAAGAGAGCAATCTCTAATTTCTCTGTGCCAGCAGCTGCGATTGTAAAAAATTTCAACTGCTTGATAAAATCCAAGCGTACCAACGAGAACTTTTATGAAATTAGGAAGTTTACCAAACCAGTGTTGAACCGTCAGTGGAAATACACTTTTCACCTTTCTTGACATTCGCTTGGAATCCTCACTTGATAATCCAATTTGTGGGACTAAAGATGCATCTAGCGGGTTACGCTCGAATTTTTCAATTCGTCTCAAATCATCCAGCACCTTTCTTCCATCCGGGAAAACCAGATGGTGATTAACCGTGTCCCTGAGAAATTCCAATGAATTCATCATCGCAATTTTGTTTAATGTGAACAGAGCAGCTTTCGCATGCTGAATTCTCACTGGCGGCCATTTCACTAGTCTCAGCAAATCATTTTGTCTCCACGAGTCTTCATTTGCCCATTTAATGTCGTAAACCAACCTGATAAGGTCATTCACTTCCTTCTGTGCTTTTTGATATTGGTATTTACACCACACCTTTTGTACTCCAAATCCGTAACTATAAACCCCTGTACTTTTGGAAAATGCATTTTTCAGTATCTGTCGTTTCGTACCTAGCTTGATAATATCAATGATGTCATATTTCATCGTCGATACTTTCCTCATAAGGTGCGTAAATTGAGGTTTGAAACTCAAAGATGCATCTATTCTTAGTCCTAGAATGTTCACAATTTCCTTAATGACAATCAGACCCTGGCTGGTCGACAATTTATTCCCAAAATGAAGCTTATCCTTAGCCTTCCCTACTATCATTGCTTCGGATTTGCTAGGATTTATGCAAAATCCAACTGAGGTGACATAACTAACCACTTTCTGTAGACCCTTTTCAAGCAATTCTGTCGCTTTTTCTTTTGATGTTTCGGAAGCAATTAATATGCTGTCGTCCGCGAACCCTTGTAAATTGAGGTATCTTGTATCATACCTGGATTTCATGGGCTCTGAGACGTATTTGAATATCAAATTTTGTACCAGATTGAAGTGTAAAGGTGAGTCACCACCTCCTTGTCTCACTCCAAAATCAGGCACATCAATTTCTTCCGATTCAATCCCATCCGAGATGACAGTTGCTTTGATTGGTTGTAATAAGTTCTTGAAATAAATTATGGCCTCCTTAGTCATAAATGTGCTAAGAATTTCCGTTAATAAGTCCTTCTTAACACAGAAAAACGCTGAGCTGAAGTCGATGAAAAGTACGATCGAGATGCACCTGTCAGACTTCGAGGCCAATTTATATAGTAAAGATGCAACTGCCATGTCAGTCGATCGACATGGCCTAAATCCATATTGGTCATCGTCCAGAAGCTTGTGAAATTCACAATAGGCTAGAACAACGCACGCTGTGATTTTCCCAAGCAATTGTTGGAAAAAATTGCCAACACTAATGAATCTACGATTTTTTATTAGTCTGGCGTCACCTTTCTTAAGAATGGACTTTAGTTTACCTCTCAGAAATTTTTTCGGGTAATTACCGCCCTTTGTCCAGAAGAGAATCATACTGTCAATGATGTCAATAAACTCTTTGGGCAACATAGCTACCCCATCCCTGTATAAACTGCTGTTCAACCCTCTTGTTGTAGCTTTGAGATCATTAAAACATTTTTGAATAGTCTTTACACATTTCTCACTATGGTTCCAACTCGGTAGCCACCCATCGAAACTGAATTTGAGAGCTTCATTAATTTTAGGGCAGAGTTGTAGAATGTCGAGCGTCACTTCTGACTCCGAAATGTGCTTGGTAATCCCCGAATAAACTCTGTTATACTCTTCAGCTAATTGATCTGCCGTAAAAATTTCTTTGGTCATTTGAATCTGTCTTTGTTTAGGTCTCAGGGCCTTTGCTATCGCAAAGATGTCATCGTCATTGGCGTTGTATTTACCTAAAATGCTGAATTTTTTATCCCTGACCTTGAAATCATCCCTTAATTTGGTGACTTTCTTAGCCATTTTTTTCAGAGAGGTGCATCTTTCTAACGACTTTTCTGATTCTAAGTCTTTTATAATAGAACCATAAAGTATGTTTAGATTCGTGACCTCTATACTGTTTGGCGATTTGTTGTTATAAATGTTTACTGTTTTTTCTGTTTCCGGTTGCAGAACTTTGAAAAATTCCTCAAAAAATTCGAAGGCTACTTCACAGTATTCATTATCTTCTTCAGAAACTAGATTATAATTTTTGAAAGGTGCACCTGGAGGAACTCCATATTTTTCTCGGATGTTAAATTCTGCTATGTCAAGTTTGACTTTTAGACCCTTGTATAAACTATTGGCAAATTTGCTAACCAGTTCCGGATCAAGTTTGGGCCTCGTTTTAATCAGCGTTGAACCTATTATACCATTTAGTGAAATATTGATGCTTAAATTAATGATCATGTGACCATCACTGCCTATTACGTACCGCCCTTGCCTCATAGTGTGACCGATTTTAGGCACGCCCTTGTGAAACACATAATCAATTTTAGTACCAGATGCATCTTTGTTCCTGTAAAAAGTATTTTCAGTTTCCAATTTTTCATGAAAACAGAATGTTCTCTCAAATAACCTTTGGACCTTTCTGTCATCTTTCAAAACTACCTTATTGAAGTCGAGGTTAAGGTCTGCACATATAATACTGGCTGTTTTTTGAGTGAGATCCCTCACTCTTTCAAGTCGCTCTGCAAAACTTTCCTTAGTGAAGTCACTTTCGTAAATGGAGCTTTTGGCATGAGGTCGATAGATGCATCCAATGAGTGTTGATTTTTTGTCGTATTTCCAGTTTATGATAATGATGGGCGGTTCGTCAAATACAACCATGATTTCCCCAGGCAGATCAATCTTTACTAGAATGAAAGCATAGCATATACCACTGGCAGTTAGTTTATGAGTGAATACTTTGTACCCCAGCGGAATAACCGTTAAATCCACTATCAACTCCATTGGCGTTCTAACTTCACTGATACAAACAAACGAGCTTTTTGCATATAAATCATCATCGAGTAGTTTTTTAATTTTTATTTGTATAGGGGGGTTGATGTTGCAGTAAGTAAGGGTCAATTTGTAAAATTCAGAATTTTTTATGAAAGGTGCATCTTTTTTGAGCTTCGTATCAATAGTTTCACCATCAATTTCTATTGAAATTTCTGTGTCTACTGGTAGAATCGGATTTGCCTTGAGATTTTCACCGAATTCGAACTTAACTTTTTCATTAATGAACCTTGGGACATATGCATCTTTAATGGGGTCAGTCCTTCTGAGATTTTTACGATCAATTGGTAAACTTAAGGGGATCGTAAACATGTCAGAAGCCCGCTTAGCCAAATTGAGATTTTTAGTTTTTACCTTGACTGCATTGACATCTTTTTCTTTTCTAACTTCGGGTTCTGGGATATAAATGAAAGATGCATCATACACTGGATTTTGAATCGATTTTTTGGGAGTGCTGGTATTCTGTTTATTTCTTGGATTTCGATCTTGATCGCGGGTCGACAGGTTCTGAAAATCGGGAATTAAACTATCGTTAATTTCAAGGTTACTGTGGTGCGACGGGAACTTAATATATTTAAGTATGTCATCCTCCAACCACTGATTATAGTGCTCATAGTCATAAGCCCCGTCTAAGAAAAGCCCATACTCACTTCTATTTTGTTCTGGATTTGATACAGTGGATATATCAATCTGCTTTACTTTTCTGAGTTCTTTCTTTCCATCATTTCTGCCAGCAACGCCTTTATTTGTGATAACAGTGCAACCCGCCCTGGGCGCTAATTTCAGTCTACTGTCATGAATTCGATTCATTTGCTTCAAAATTTGATCTTCAGTAGGCTTTTTCTTGAGATTCGCCTTAGAAAGATGCAATTTTTCTCTGATAATTGGTAAGAACTCCATCACTGTATTGTAGAGTTTGAGAGACGGTAGAGGACAGAACTCTCTTCCTTTGTCAATTCTATTTGTGAAATTTTCTAACCAAGATGCATCATTCATTCCCCCTTCGAACAGTTCCACGTCATTTCTCAGTTCTGCACATTCTAGAATCGTTCCAATACTCATCTTCTGATCCTCCGGTCGAAGATCATTCACATCTTTGATCGCCTTCAAAATTGCTCTGACCGCCCTTGGATACGAAAGCACTAATGAGAACCACGAGCGCTGAATTTCAGCAATTGTGATTTTCATGCTCAGCAACTCCAGCTCGGTTTCATCCTTTTTCTTTCGACGTTTGGACCACACATGAGATTTCAGAGTGTGAAGAACCTCACCATTAATTGAAATGTACGGTGTTTTGGCAATTTCTTGGAAATCATCGGCTTCTAACAAAATCAGATCAAGTTCATTGTCACCAATATTGATTCTTCGAAGTATAGCTTTTTTGGGGTGGGGTTTTTCAATGGCAAGTTTGTCATTAATGGTATTGAAAATTTCAATTGCCCTTGGAAATATTCTTTTAGTGTTAGGTATAAATGATTTCGTAGTATCGTCTACACCAATGGAGTCTTCAGCAGGGACCGAAAGATCGAGCTGCTGAAAATCTAGTCTAGACGCTTCAGATCTGAAAGATGCATCTCTCATCAATTCAAACACTTCAGAGGGCGATACCGTAGATTTTTCGCTGTTATCACATTCCTTTCGAATTTTCGCTTTTGGTCCCATAGGTTCATCTGCAATCTGATTCAGCTCTTCAGTCGTATATGCATAATTACTGTGCTGAGTGTCATGTGTGAACGTTTTCTTTCTGAGCGATGATAGCTTCGTATTCAGCCCTCTTTCCTCCTCTTCATCATTATCAAAACCTCCGTCTGATTTCCTGTAGTGACAACCTTTAAATTGGTTTTCAACTATTTTTTTGACTATTTCTTTGATCGACGTATCGACTAGCTTACTGTTTGAAAACCTCCCTTCCAAAATTTGTTTTCCCGTATTTGCCAGTGGGAATTCACCATTTCTAGACTCAACCATTTGATTTCGAATTTCAACTTGGCCTTCTATCTTTTTGAGCCCCTCTTTCGTGATGATAGATGCATCTTTTGTATAAAACATTTTCTTACCACTCTCCTTTCTGAATAGGTCCAGACCCATTTTTAACGATTGAATCTCCAGTCTGGTTGTCTCATTGACGTGTCTCATTTCATTCCTGTTGGAAGCAGCGAAAGATGCAACTCTGGCGATTTCACATCGACTCTTTTGATATTGTTTGTCGTGGTGGTTCTTGAGAGAGTACAAAAATTTCAATATCTCAGGACTAACTTTGGTGCCTGACATAAAGAGCTGTTGCGCCAGATTCCACTCTTCAATTGAATATCGGTTTTTGAGATTCAGAATGTTAGTCGGTTGCTTCGTTCTTTCCAGTTCATATCTCCAAGTCATTAGCATCTGATCGTCCATTGAACCATACTTGGAATCATCAATATCCAGCAGAATCGAATATCTGGGATGAAGTCTGAAATCCCTCTGATTGGTTTTCAAGAATTGGTTGTCCATCGTGACTTTGCGAAGTTCGTCGGCTGATTTTGCAAAGGTACGATTTTGAATTCGTGCAGCTTCCTTAGATAGACCATCCCTTTCAAACTCGTTCAACTCTTTCATTGCTTTACTTTCCGCCTTCGCTTTCTCGTGATCGTAATTACGATAATATTTGATCACGTTGTTCAGTCCGTTTAACATCAAAACCTCCCCTTGCTTGAAAGATGCAGTCCAGTTAGCCTTGGGTTTGCCCCTGGGTATGAGATCAGCTGCTTTGACGTGAAGTGCGTGAACCCAATTTGGATAGAAATCTTGCAAAAATGTCTGATTTACGTCAAGCGCAACCTCACCCTTAGCGACAGCATCTTTTCTGATGGTATACCTAAGCTCAGCCAATTTCTCCCTCAGGACACCCTTTTTTAATAACAAAGATGCATCTTTCATCTCAGTTGCCTTATTGAATAAAGCTGTGTGCCAGTTATCATCGTGATAGGTCAGAACTAACTTGTCTAAATTACCCAATTCATAAGTGAACATCTGATTGAAAGAGATGCAACTTTTCGAAATACACGTCAGAAAAGACATGTCATCACCTTCCGCTCCTATTAAATATGCCCCCAAAAGAGCCGATCTAAGTCCCGAAAAGAAAAAATAGTGGA